>JASSUY010045234.1:0-21345 GCA_032466535.1 Forpus xanthops
CAGGATCACCTCCTTCGACCTGCTGGTCACACTCCTTTTGATGCAGCCCAGGATATGGTTGGCTTTCTGGGCTGCAACCGCTACTTAAAATGTACAATGAGATGTAGAATGAGACCATCTAGATCCTTTCTGTTTCTGTTTATTTCACATCTATGTTGGATTTGTGTTCAGGCTCTCTGCTATCAACCAGTCAGAAGGATGTCCTCAGGTGAATTACTGTTGATCTCAAGCACAATTGTGGCCTCTTGGCTTCAAAACAATGTTTCAGAGTATTGAGGGATCAGCTGAGCCATAGACAGCAAACCTGAGTAGAGTAACAGAAACAGATGGTTTCAGTAACAGATTTTGCTTGTGAAGCTGGGGATAGAGTGAATAGGAAAAAGCTTTCCAGCCGTTGCTTTAGAAATGTTGGAGGTATTGAATAAAGGCGTGCTATTTGTTCCTTGAAGGGGTTACTGGAAGACCAATGCAGCAAGAGTATAAAGAGCCAATAGTGGAAACTGGTAAATAATTGGTTAATTTTTAGACCTTTATTATCTTGAACTTTCTCCTCTGTATTGTAATTAGGCCAGCCCATGAGCAGTAGAAGGTATATACATTTGAATATGATCCTTAGGTACAAGAACCCAAGGCTGAATATAATTACAATGTTAACCCCGTGCCGCTTCCTGCTAGAGCCTGAAGGCACCAGGCTCCTTTGCTTCTCTATCACTGCCTGGCTGTAGTGGCAGTGAAGGAATGCAGGCACTCAGTTCTATCTGGGCTTGTGTTCAGGTTCATGTACTGGACTGACTGGGGAGCCAGCCCCAAGATTGAGCGTGCTGGTATGGATGCCTCAAACCGCCTGGTGATCATCTCCTCCAACCTGACATGGCCTAATGGCCTGGCCATTGACTACGAGTCACAGCGCTTGTACTGGGCAGATGCAGGCATGAAGACCATTGAGTACGCCAGTCTGGATGGAAGCAACAGGAAGGTAAGGGAGCCATGAGCCATTTCTGAGGAGGGTGTCTGGGAGCCAGAGGTGTAAGTCCTAGAGCACAGAGTGCTGATGGCCCCTGCCTCTTTCTCCAGTTGAAAGTGAAATCTCCAAATCAAGACATGCTGGCCTGCTTTCAGTGGGAGAGAAGAGCTCTCAGTGCAAATTGTCTTTGAGGGAAATCTCTTTTTGAGGGAAATCTCTTTTTGAGGGCTAATGTTGCCCCATCACTCTCATTTTGCTGTGCCTGTGCATTATGATGTTGAGAGGGGGCAAGGGAAGCCTTTTCCCCTTAGTGACTTCTTAGTAATGTGTCTTTGGGGGCTGGGGGTAATCTGACCAGGTGCTGATTGGGAGCAATCTGCCTCACCCCTTTGGACTTACTCTTTATGGCGAGAGAATCTACTGGACAGACTGGCAGGCCAAAAGCATCCAGAGCGCAGATAGAAGGACTGGGCAGGCTCGGGAAACGCTGCAGGACAATCTGGAGAATCTTATGGATATTCATGTTTTCCACCGGCACAGGCCATCAGGTACAGAGCTCGCTCCAAGCCACACTGAGCTGAGAGCTTGCTCAGGCTCTGGTATATGGCACAGCTCTCCTGCAAGGAGCTGACCTCTCTGTCAGCCCTCAATGCCTTAAGTCTCTGGGTGGAATAAAAGAGCATGAGAATAACTCTTGGCTGGGTATTTAAGGGCATTCTAGAATGCATTTCTGTAGCTATTATAGCCCTTCTTTGTGCTTGTGATAATGGCTTATGGATTTCTCATCCTCTTTCCTATAGTACATACAGCATGTGAAGTTGGCAATGGAGGCTGCAGTCATCTGTGCCTCTTGGCACCTCTTCCAAAAGGTTACAGCTGTACCTGCCCTACTGGGATCAACCTGCAATCTGATGGCAAGACCTGCTCCCCTGGTTAGTCCTCTCTGTAGGGTTCTCACTGAGGTTTTGTATCACAGCTACCTTTTCCTCCTGTCTTGTTAGAGAACAGAGTTCACTTTGATGTACTTATTTGCTTTACCCCTTCAAGAACCCATTTAATGTCTGTACCTTCAATTTGAGTGGGAATTACTATGAAGAAATTTGCTGGTACTGGATTGGTGCAGAACAAATTTTCCTTGAAATTATGTTGAGCAGCTAAAGCAGATGTCACTTTTTTCCTATACTTTTGCCTCAAGTCTTGAGGGGGACTCTTTTTTATCTGCAAGGTGCTATATTCTATAACAGGTCTGTACATGTTCCTGCCATGGACCCTCTCTTTGAGAAAGACACTTGGCTTTAGGCCATGGTATATCCACTCTTTTCCTTAGCTGGAAAAAACGACTTCTAATTCCCATTTCCATATGAACAGAAGTAACTTCTATGAGTTCACTCATTTTCAACTTGGATGTAAAGATGCTTTCAGGAACGCTCAGTACCGAGAGTCCCCATAAGCTGAGATGTGTCTGAGACTTCCCTTTTCCACTGAAGTGGATGTCACCTCCAGAGTGTTCAACTAACAATGCCTACAGTTGACTGAACTTGTTCCTCAGTGATACCTGTCCATTTTCACTTCCCTGCAGGAATGACCAGCTTCCTGATCTTTGCCAGAAGGACTGACATCCGCATGGTGTCTCTGGATATTCCCTACTTTGCAGATGTTGTTGTCTCAGTCAATGTCACCATGAAGAACACCATCGCAATTGGAGTGGATCCTTCTGAAGGTCTGAACTTCTTAATGTATTTGACTGTTTGAAGGGCAGCGAGTGCAGATCATGCTGTAGGTTGTAAATTTGTGTAGGGTTTTATCTCATATGTGTTGCAGATATTCCATTCCAGTCAGGAAAGGAATGTCCAGATAGGAAAATACTAGCTATCATCTAGCTATCACTTTAACTTAATAGTCTTGTGCTGCTGTTATTCCTGTTTTGAATGGTGCTAGCTAGTAGTCAGACCTGGATCTGGTTTTTAAGGGGTTTACTGTTTGGTTGTTGGGGTTTGGTTTGGCTTTGCTGTGGGCTTCTTAGAAGTTTCTTTCTTCTTCCACCCAGGAAAGGTTTACTGGTCAGACAGCACACTGCGGAAAATCAGCCGGGCTGCCCTTGATGGCTCACAGTTTGAGGACATCATCACTACAGGTAAGAGACAGTTTGGACTGGAAGCCTCTTGCCTCCATGCAGCATGAAAAGAGTGGTTGTCTGGTACCCTGCTGGAATAATCTTTAAGTCTTCAGTGGAAGAGCAAGCAAAACTAAAGCAACTGCCTCATGAGGTACACAAGGGGAATACCATAGCTTCGTAACTAGGCTGGGAGGATACCAATACACCTTCCTGTTTTCTCAGGTCTGTTGACTACAGATGGGCTGGCTGTGGATGCTATTGGCAGGAAGATATATTGGACAGATACAGGAACAAACCGGATTGAAGTGGGCAACCTCGATGGCTCCATGAGGAAAGTGTTGGTCTGGCAGAACCTGGACAGCCCCCGGGCAATAGCTTTATACCACGAGATGGGGTCAGTGTTGTCAAGAGGCTATTTAGGGATTAGAACAGGACTTCTGACTTCTGTTTCCATAATAGTTGCTGGCTTTTCCCCAGGTATATGTACTGGACAGACTGGGGAGAGAACGCCAAGCTGGAACGCTCTGGAATGGATGGCTCTGGACGTGTGGTGCTGATCAGCAACAACCTGGGCTGGCCTAATGGACTGGCAGTGGATAAGGCTGGATCCCAGCTGCTCTGGGCTGATGCACACACTGAGGTCTGATTTTGTTCTTCAGTAGGGTTTGTTGTTGAGTCTTTGGTAGTCTGGAGGCTGTTCTAAAGCTTTTAAGCAAGCTATTAAAAGAGCAAAGGGAGCATAAGCTGTTCTGAGTGTATGGGGAGGATGTACTTGAGTAACATCCCTTGTTTAGCCTCTGTTTTCCACTCAGCCTAGCAATTGCTAGCAGAAGGATCAGTGTTTTGATTATGAAGCTGATATTTTACTTCTTTCTTTAGCGGATAGAGGCTGCAGATCTCAATGGTGCGAATCGCCATACCTTGCTGTCCCCAGTACAACATCCCTATGGCCTCACTTTGCTGGACTCTTACATCTACTGGACTGACTGGCAAACTCGCAGCATTCACAGGGCTGACAAGGACACTGGTGCCAATGTCATCTTGGTTAGGGCAAACCTGCCTGGCCTCATGGACGTTCAAGCTGTTGATAGGGCACGGCCCCTGGGTGAGTTGCTCGGCTGCTCCCAAACCAGTGAGTGTCTGTGGTAGCTAGGGCAGCCCTTCAGAGCTGTCATTGAAGAGAGTTGTTCGGTGTAAAACTCAAAAATCAGCTTTTCTTCTCTTCTTTCCTCTTGTTTAACTATTTTGCACTTCTCCCTGTTTATCCAGCTCCATAGGTCTGATGTTTACTTATTACTGCATGTCTTCTACCCCCTTCATCCCGTTTCCTTCACTGGGCTGCACTGACAACCTCATTCTCACACGCAGCAAAGCCACTTTCTTAGGAGGACTGAATGAGTCATGCCCTATTAGGCTTCATCAGAGTTTACTGGCATTGGACAGGTTCCCTTTTTTAACTGCATAAGGCACTGATTCCTCTTATGCTGGTACCTGAAAGCTGATTTCAAGTTCTAGTTATTTTTTCCTAACCACTGAAGACTTCATCTTTTCATCTGCCACTTGCCTCTACAAAATCTCTACTTTAGTTGTTCATAATACACATCATGCTCTCCAATTATTCCGTGCCAGAGTCGAATTCCTTATGTTACTCTCTGGGGATGCTATACGACCCCCATCTTGCCTCCTTGCTTGTCAGTGGGAGTTGCTTTGTGCTGTGGCTTCATTTTGTTGGAATTTCCCCAATGCATACTTCTACAGAAAACTCAGTGCTGCTTCTCCTGTGCTCCTAACAGCAGAACATTACCCTTGACAGTGTAACTTTACAATATAGCTTAAAGCTAACCACAACTCAAGCCATCATGTCCCTGTTGTCTTCTTCCCATTCCCTGCACCTCTCTTCTGGGTTTATCCCCTCCTAGTAAATAGATGTTGGGGGTTTTTCAACTAAAAAGAAGAAGATATGACCCTAATGTGTCAGGCACTTTGAGCAGGCTTCTCTGATGCCTTTGTTTACTTGCCACTGTGTGAGCTAAGTTGAAACAGAAGCTTCTTTGTCAGCCTGGCCTCTGGTGCATTGTCACGCTCCTTCCCCACAGGGTTGGATCTTTCTGTCAGCATTACCATTTGCAGCAATAATAAAGCTAAATTACAGTTGTGTGAATCTATCAGCATTTGATTGTTCCTTTTTCCATGGGAAAACTCTGATTAGCAAGGAATGCAGGTCAAGATTTTGCTCCTAATGCTCCCACTTCTATGCATTCCTGTTAACCTTGCCCAACCATGCCCATACCCACCAAGAATATTGGAGGGGAAGGAGGCAGTCTCTGTACAAAGGGCTGTAACAAAGCTAGGATGGTAAGGATGAAGTCAGCTACTAGCAAGTTGTGCGTGTATATAGCCTTTAAAATAAACCTTTGCCCTGTGGGATCATTAAACTTTCCCTATTTCTAAAGGTTTCAATAAATGTGGAGTTCGTAACGGTGGCTGCTCCCACCTTTGCTTGCCTCACCCCACTGGCTTCTCCTGTGCCTGCCCCACTGGCATCCAACTGAAGACAGATGAGCAGACATGTGACTCTTCGCCAGAGACCTACCTACTTTTCTCCAGCCGTGCTTCCATCCGTCGCATCTCTCTGGACACCAGTGACCACACAGATGTGCACATCCCTGTCCCTGAGCTGAACAATGTCATTTCTCTGGACTATGACAGTGTGGATGGCAAGATTTACTACACAGATGTATTTCTTGATGTCATCAGGTGAGTACCAGTCATCTGCTTGGCCAGTGCCCAGGTTACCCAGCTGGTTGTGCCACAGTGAGTTGTGAAGTGTGCCAGTAAGCTTGGGGAGACTGAGGTGATGGCAATAGGCCAGTGCTTACACCTTGTCTTAGGTACACAGCATCATGTGTGTCACTGAACCTGCTGGAGACTATGGCGAGAAAAAGTGTTTGGGAGGTAGCAGTATGAGATGGCCCTGTGGTTGATGGGGATCACACATGGAGGTGTGGGAGATACGTGTTCCTCACTGCCATTTGTCTTTGCTTTCCATCCAGGCGGTCTGATCTGAATGGCAGCAACATGGAAACTGTTATTGGCCAGGGTCTGAAGACTACAGATGGCCTGGCAGTGGACTGGGTTGCCAGGAACCTCTACTGGACAGACACAGGACGCAATACTATAGAAGTAGCTAGACTGGATGGTAGTTCCAGGAAAGTGCTGATCAATAACAGCCTGGATGAGCCCCGAGCCATTGCTGTCTTTCCCAAGAAGGGGTAAGTATAGGGTATTGGTGGGGCAGGGAGAAGGGCTGTGCAGAGGCAGATGGAAGAAGGAAAGAGAGATGTGCCATTTGGATCTGCAGGTACCAGCAAGGAGCTGGCTCTGAGTGACAGACATAGTCAAGCAAACAGTGAATTTGAAGGTGGGGCAGGTAGCTCGAAAAAGCAAGCTACAGGCCACACGATCTTCTTTGAACCTGAAGAATCAGTTAATGGCTGAAACTTCCCTTAGGCTAAGCAAAATGGTCTTTTCTTCTCATACTTGCATTTTATCTCTTCAGATATCTCTTCTGGACAGATTGGGGTCACATTGCTAAAATTGAACGGGCAAACTTGGATGGCTCCGAACGTAAAATCCTGATTAACACTGACCTAGGGTGGCCCAATGGATTGACTTTGGATTATGACACCAGGAGGTGAAAGATTTTCTTCTATTTACATAGGGTTAAGGGACATAATGAAGTTTTTTAGCTTGGCTTATAAGAATAGCATTGTGGGTCTGTGTTTGCTTTTTGTCTGATCCATCTTGACTAAAAAGTGAAGAGGGATTGTATAGATGGAAGCTCACCTCTTTCCATGTTCCTCCAGGATTTACTGGGTGGATGCGCATCTTGATCGCATAGAGAGTTGTGACCTCAACGGGAAGCTACGGCAAGTGTTGGTCAGCCAAGTGTCACATCCTTTTGCTCTGACACAGGTAAGAAGATTTTCCTGCTGCCACCGCTGTCCCTGATGTGTTGAGTTTGGACAGTGGAACCTGGGGACAGGGAACTGATACAGTCTGGGGAAACCAAGATAGCTGAGGGGGCAGTCCTTAACTCTTCTGTGGAGCTAACAAGGAGGTTTGTCTGAACTCCTATAGGGTGTAGACAGTAATTTTCTTTATGGTAGAAGGAGAAGGGGTTGAAAAAGACTTTGTTTGGGGCCTTCTGCCACTGGGGTGGTTTTTTATGGATATCCTGCGTCTTTGTGGCTAACCATGCTAACGGCTGTGATTTTTCTCTTCTGTCTCCCTGAGCAGCAGGATAGGTGGATATACTGGACTGACTGGCAAACCAAATCTATCCAGAGAGTGGACAAATATTCGGGGAGGAACAAAGAAACAGTCCTGGCTAATGTTGAGGGTCTGATGGATATCATTGTGGTTTCCCCTCAGAGACAGACAGGTAAATAGGAGGACTTTGATTCAGGCAAATGCTAATTGCAGACAGAAAGATGTCTAACAACTGTGCTACTGTAGGTGTCAAGACAGAATCCTTTCTTAGGCTGTTAATGCATTTTCCCTGTGCACATTCCATGTCTGCCTGTGACATTTCAGTCAAGTACATCTTAATGGTGTTACAGCTTTGATTTGCAAATGTCACTTTGTGCTGTTCATCTGACATTGTGTTCAAACAGAAGAATGTGAGCTTTTTGGGTTTTAGTCTCTGCTGACTGGGTTCCTGTCTAATGATTTCCAGTGCCTTCCTTTCAAGACTGCCTTAATCCTACCAGTGTCTGACTGTTGTCATCACTTTCTTTGCACTCAGATGAAGAGCATGTGCCAGAAAGTATCTCTGGCTGAGCAGGAAAGAAGGGTTGTTGCTCTGAGCTCCTCCTACCTGGTCAATGAAACATATTTAGCAAATTGCTTGTTCCTTCCAGGTTCTAATGCTTGTGGAGTGAACAATGGAGGCTGCACCCACCTCTGCTTCGCCAGAGCTTCTGACTTTGTGTGCGCGTGTCCAGATGAGCCAGACGGGCGGCCCTGTTCTACCAGTGAGTTTACTAAGTGTCATGATGATAGTAGCTTCCAAAGCTCTCCAGTGTATAAAACTTAATATGTTGGAAGTAAAGTGGTTGTGAGCAATAAAGCCTTCTTCTGTCTTTTCTGCTGACAGACTGGGTTTGAGATGGGAGAGCTGCTCATCTGGGCCATTTCAGAAACAATCTATAGCATACCATACAGACTTGTTCATCTGTCCCACAAAGTTGAGGCTCTGGTTATTTTTCTCTGTTCTAGTTCCTGGTATGGTGCCCTTTGGTCCTGAACCCACCAGTGTAAGAGAGAGAAGTCAGACACCACCTGGCAGAGTAGGTACCTCAACAACCAAACCTCTCACGTCTGCAGTGGAAGGAAAGTAAGTGCTCTTGTTCCCGTGGAATTGGGGTGTGAAAGTCACAGCTTGTACACGGTGCAACATATAAGCCCTCTCTGGTTGTCATCATCCAGACAATACCTGTCCCTAGCCAAAAGAGGCTATTCCAGCTCCAGACTTCACATTCCTAATGGGAAAACCATTTTGATAAAGAATGCAGAACACTGTTGAGCTGGCAAGAAAGAACGGCAGAGATCTTTCTGTCTGTTCTATTGAAATGTGTATCTAGGCTGACTGTGCAGGAAATCCTCCTGAGACCATGTAATTCAGTTGATAGATTTTTTTAACTCCTAATTTTGACAACTTATTTCTGAAAGGAGGAGGAGGGAGTCTGTTCATTTAATTTACTGGGAGAACTCAAACCTGACTCAGATGTCTGAGGAAGTGGTTCTGCTCTGATCACAAAGGAATAGCTTGTTTGGGGCAGAACAGAACCTTTGCAGCTCTAACATTTTAAGTTACAGTGCAGGTAGTTAAGAGACCTGTAAATTCCCTGCAGCTTGCTATTGCTACTGCCCAGGAAAACAAAGGAAGTTCTGGCTGGGTTATTTACAAGGTAAAGCTTCTACTTTGTTGGGTATGATGTGTTGGACAGAAAGATCTTTGTGCTGACATTAGGATGTTCTGATTTTTGCTGCAGCACTGATGCTGAGATCTGCGCTGTCATAGATGTATGCTTATACCTGTGTACCTGAGAGGCAAATCTAGAATGACTTGCATGTAAAGATATTGCAGACCTAACCCACACCACCATCCCCCATATATATGGTCCCCTCTCCTCTGGAAATAGAAGGGTACTGAAGAGGAGAAAGGAAGGCTCCCATTGTTGAACTGGAAATGGAAGGGATATCAGTGCTAGCCAGTCCCATCCTGTCTTTTGGTACCTTCAATACTGTTAATGCCACTTCCAGTAACTAACTGCCCTTGTGTCCTTCAGCTGCTCTGACAAAGATGCTAGGCGAGGCTTGTGTACCCATGCCAATGAGGCAGTGCTGGCAACCATGGGTGAGTTCCTTTTCTTTAACTCTTTTCCAACAGGTTTTTCCTCCCCATGTGCCCATGGCTTTCCAGTCCATAGTGTCTGAAATTCAAATTTCAGATTTCAGACTTGAATTATTCAAGTCCTCTGGGCAGAGCAAAGTGTGCCTAAGGATGAACATTGGTCATACACATTTATTAGCCTCTATGGGGAGTTTTCCAAAGGGCACTTTGGTTTGAAGAATAGTTTTCTTTCATCTCATACCTCATCCACTGGGCTCTTCCCGTTAATGACGCTCTTTGTTACTATTCCCTGTGTGTTTGGTTGAGGATGGCTGACTAAAGTAATTGTTTCCCACTGCAGGAGTAACCTGTTCAGCAAGGGGGTCTAACTCATCATTATCTAACCACATTACAAACATCTTGATGCCCCTTGGTGTGCTGGGTGGGAGGAAGGGTTGTCATACGTTTAGTTTCATCTGAAGCCAAACCCTCTGCTGTACTGACATTTTACTTTACATAGTTCTGTATGGTATAAAATCCCTGTATTAGCTGTTACACCAAGGTCAGTGTTACCCAGTAGAAGTGGAAGAGAGTGGATAAATTACCTTTGCTCTTCAATTTTCAGGAGAAGGTCTGCATGTCAGCTACATCATTGGAGGTCTTCTCAGCATCCTGTTTATTTTGCTGCTTATTGCTGCTCTAATTATATATAGGTAAGTGATCTGTTTCCCCCTGTCTTGGCCAACAGTAAAATCTAGGGTCATAGGAGAAGAAAGCTCCTGAAAATACTTCATCTTTCTTTGTCACTTACAATCCCTTTGTTCCCCATTGGAAGCAGAGTTTAATGATTTGATTTGCGAGGTTTCAGTCATGTGCAGGGTGTGCAGCTCTAATATCTGAAGCCTTAATGGCTAAATTTTCTGTAGAGACCTCATGAGTCATGGACAGGGATGCGAGACAATTCACAGATAGCTTCACCAGTTACTGCCAGTACAGCTTTTGTGGTTACCGGTAGCTGAAGAGCCAGGTGAAGCCAGCATTCCCTCTGAGGGACAGTGAAGATTGCTGGAGCTTTCCCCTCACTGAGCACTTGGGAGGTTTGAATCCCGGCAGTAGGACCCCATGTCTTTCCTGACATCTCCCTTCCTGTAGGCATAATAAGTCCAAGTTCACGGACCCTGGCCTGGGGAACCTCACCTACAGTAATCCCTCATATCGGACATCTACCCAAGAGGTGAAGATTGAAGCAGTTCCCAAACCAACCATGTACAACCAGTTGTGCTACAAGAAAGAGGTAAGAGTTTTGCTGCTAAGGACACAGGAGCCCAGTTCAAGCTGCTGTTGAATATTACAGGCCTTTGTGAGTGTTGCAACATGTCAGCATTGAATTTTAGGATGTAGGAAGACAGCTTGAGTGAATTGCTCAGATTCCTATGGAGATGAACCAGCAGCACCTTTTCCTCACTGAGCTGTAGTGAATTAGACCTGTCTTCAGTTCTCTGCTTCTTCCCAACTCCCACAGTGGTTTATATTTCATTTGCATTGAGTGCTGCCCCTCAAAGTAACCGGAGTCAAAGGGAATTGTCTTCCCTGGACACAGTCCGAGTTAGTGACTGTTGCACCAAGGTTGCTTTGGACAATCAACGGGGAACCAGGCAGTTAGAAGGATTTCAGTAACAAGAGCATGGCTCTTGGCTGGGCACTGCCTGGAAGGGGTGGGATAGGGAGAAAACTGGAGCTCTTATTTAATGAAGCATTTTAAAGGCCCTGCAGACATCTGCCCTGGACAGGATGGAGAGGGTTTGATACGCTATCTTGCAGCACTTCATTTCTCCTCTGTTTTCTCCTCAGAAGCTTTCCTATCACTCAGATAGCTTCTCATCTTCCCTCTTCTGATTTCCGTGCACATCCTCACATCAGGTATCACGACTCTGTGTTTGATCCTGCCTCCCTCACTCAAGCTCTGTTTTGTGGCTCAAACACTGTCCCATACTAATTGTTCCTTCTTGTTTTCTCCCCTGCTTTTATGTCTTAGCTTTACTGTCTGTCAAGAAACTGTAGGTAGTTTTCTATGGCAGATCATTTGGTCTTGGCTTTGGCTGCTCATACTCAGTGTGTGAGATTTGGAAATGATAATTTCTGTAGGACTATTTGTAATGGTCTGGTAGATCACTTAGTTTCTCGAGCAGGGATCACAGCAAGACTTATGCAGAGGAGAATTTTCCTTGCTTTTATTTTTCCAAAGGTAGTGTGCAATAGATTTCCCAAACTTTCCTGCCATTTTAGTCTGTATTTACTAAGGATAACTCAGGTTTATTTATCTGACAATCTAAATCTTTTCCACTTTTCTCTTAATTCTGCTGCTCCTAGATATTACCTAGATGCATATTTCCCCGTCCACTTTCTCCTCAGGGATAGAGCAGATGTTCTAATACTCCCCGTTTGTCAGTGAGCCACTTCAATCTCAGTGTGGTCTCTTTAGCCTCTGATCATTTTTGTTGTTCCCCTATAATCTCCTTGCCCTGTATCACTGTGAGACTCAGATGCAACAGTGGTATTCCAGCTGTGCTTTCCTGAGAGACAAATCTGGAATCACTTGTATACAAAGATATTGCAAACCTAGAACTGATTCCCTGCCTACTCTTAGCATGAAGTCTTTTGGCTTTTCCTGGTTCCCATTCTGTTGGGTTTTTTTTTCCCCTCCTTTTTAGGCTCAGTGTTGTTCTTACTCCTGCTGTTTGGGAGTAGATATAGTTGAATTAGAAGAGCCAGCTCATCGTCATTCCCCTTCCATGATTTGAAGGCTTCTGGAGTTTGGAATGAGAGCTCTTGCAGGGAGGACTCATCTGGGGTGGTAAAGAACTGATGGGAAACTTAGAATGGGTTCTGCCATTGTGATAGACCAAGTTCCAGTGGCTGTTTTCATGGAGATCCAACCTTTTGTCTGCTTCACTCTCTATATTGTAGCTCTGCTTTGCTCTTTGCCATGTTTTTTCCATATATGTATTGTTTCATTCATCTGTCTGCTCTCTAGACTGGTCCTGACCACAGCTATACCAAGGAGAAGATCAAGATTGTGGAGGGGATATGCCTTTTATCCAGTGATGATTCCGAGTGGGATGACCTTAAGCAGATTCGGAGCTCCCGAGGAGGGATTCTGCGGGACCACGTCTGCATGAAGACAGACACGGTCTCTATCCAGGCAAGTTCTGGCTCACTGGATGACACCGAAACTGAGCAGCTGCTACAGGAGGAACAGTCTGAATGCAGCAGTGTTAACACAGCAGCAGCCACTCCAGAGCGGCGGGGCTCGCTTCCAGACACAGGTTGGAAGCACCAACGCAAGCCCTCCACCGAGAGCGAGGTCTAACGTACATGTGACTTTGGGAATGCTCGTACCCTCCTTAGCCTCTGCTCTGCACAAAACAGACAAGACTCTGCCTGCTAGGCAAGGAAGGGCACAGAGACCAGCTCCTCTTGCGAGGGGCCCAGAGACTGTGACTGCCTTTCAGCAAGGAGCTTGGGCAGCTGTGCTGTTGTGGTTGGAGAGGGAGGATGGGTGGATTGGAACCCAGAGACCCTTTTGGCTCATTTTCACTGTGTGTGGTTTATTTATGTTTCCCCTTTCCTGGAAGCTGCCACATTAACTTTTACAGTGACTCTTCTGGCCCGAACCTGGTTCAGATGCGTTCTCTGGCAACCTGCAAGCCCTGAGCTGTCCAGCTCACAGTCAATGCCCATGAAGGGAGCAGAGCTGCCTCATTGCTAGCTCCTGGTTGCAGAACTACCCCTGGTTCCACTAGTTCCACTAGTGTTCCAGCACTAGCAGCACTCTTTGAGGCTTCGTGTTGAGGGATTTCTGACTTGAGAGGGGTCTTGGAATAGATGAGGTATAATTTGGGACTCAAGGGGACACTGACACAGCATCAGATCACCTTTAAAAGGCACAAAGAGGGTGACCACAATTGCCATGATTTGCTTCATGAGAACTTCACTGCTTACTTTCCCACTTGCTAGTGAAAACCTTAGGGAATGCTTCAGATTGGAGCTCTGTGTCTGTTGCTGGCAGTGGACACTGCTCCTGTTCTCCCCTTTCCTATTAAAACATGTTTCTACTCTGGAAATACAAGAGACAGCAAATGGCCCTTTCAGAACTGCTCCCTGTGGGTATTGGAGTGCTGAACTTTGAGTACTCTGAACTTCAGCTGAACTTAAGCAAAGCAGAGATTGGTATTCTTCTTAGCTCTGGAGAGCTAATGGGAAGAAATGGATCTCAGCAAGACCTAATGTCTACTCTTGTCTTTGCATAACTGATATATTAAAAAAAGAAAAAGAAAACTTGCTGAGTCCCCACTAGTCCTAATTCTGCAAGGACCCAATTCTTTTGGTCTTTAGGACTTCAGATTATTGTAATAAGGGGAAAAAAGAGAATTCCTAGGTCAAGTCTTTCCCAAAGGAACCCTCAGTGCTGACAGTTAGGAACTCCTTTATTACTATGCTGAGCCCATTTGACCTAGAATAGGAGAAAATAATCAGTGAGCTGCAAGGGCCATTTTAAATAACTGTTTATCAGATAGAAATGCACTTTAAGCTCTTCTGTTACCACTAAACAGCTCTCCATGCAAATGCATTGCTCCCATCAGCTGCAAGAGCTTCTGTTGTTCTCTGGCCTCCATGGCCTAAACCCTCTGGGAGGTGTAATCCCACCCTTGCAGTTGCACCCCAGCAGCATCTGGAGGTGGGGCTCCCAGGGACTATTGCCACCTTTTCATACTCTCTTCTCCTCTTCTGCTTGCTCAGAGGGACAGATAGAGAAATTATCTCTTGATGCTTCTTCAAAACTGAGACTTATGTTAACCCCTCCAGTCACTGTCATGGTAAAATAGGAAGTGTTAAGCCAGATGCTTGGAAGCAGAACTTTCCAGTGAAGATTTTCTTACAGCAAACTCTGTAACCTCTTTATTTCCTGGAAAGAGGTCAAGTATATTCCCACCTGGAGTGTAAAAGGAGCAAAGCACACACTAAGGGTATAGCTCAGAGGTGTGGGGAGGGTGCTTCTCCCATGCAGTATTTGTCTGGATGGTAGAAGAAAGGCAAATCCATACTACCCTGCTTTAACCCTGTTTATGTACTAACAGCCCTGCTACCCTGAAAACCACCACAGCTGCCAATAGGTTGGCTATAATTTTACAGCTCTGCAGGAAGGGGAAGGCTGCAGCTTTGACCTGGCTCTAAGATGGCTTGAAACTGTCCATAACTGCACCATTGGGCTGACTGGTGTATATTCCTGTGGAAGATAAACTGGAGCTGAGGCTTGGAAACTTCCCTGTGTTAATTTGGGGCTCTTCTGTATTCCCAGTTGTTTTTTTTTGTTTTTTTTTTTTTTTAATTAGATTGTTATTTAATTATTTATTTGATTGACTCCAGCCTGGGAAGCATTGGTTTTGTTGGGCAGAGGCACTTTTGGATTGAGATGTGGACTCGACTGGGAACTGAGACAGGAGTAGTGTGTCACTGACCTGGACTGTGCTGGCTGAGCTGCCTTATGCAGGGACAACACCAGACGGCTCAAGCTTAGGCAGAAGAATCAGTATTAATAGAAACCATGTTGTCTTGGTCAAAACTGTGACACCTGTAGGGGCAGGGGCATCAGAGTTGAGAGTGAGTGGCTGGATGGGGAAAGGAAGGCTCTGATTTCTAGGAGAGCAGGGCTGCTTTGGAGTTTGGGGTGCACTTGGTTTGGTTTTCCCCAATAGCTTTTGGTGAGTGTGGGACAGGGCTGAAGGGAAACATCGACCCAAACCTGTCACTTGAGGTTTGGTCAGCCTGTGTCACAATAATCACTGTCTGAGTCTCAAGTGCGGAATGGAAAGGAAAACCCAGTCAGTCTTTCCAACAGCTTATGGTGCTTGTTATCTTTACCTTCACGTACCCTCTGCCGTTTCTTAGGAGGGACCTTTCACACTCCAGCCTGACAACCATTTGTAACTGCTCTCTGCTCCCTCCCTCAAACAATTATGGTGGAAAGGAGCAGCAATGTGTCCCACAGCCTCTCCTCTAGCAGTGAGGTGGGCAGAAATGAGTTTTCTTTATCCTAGAGACAGCCCCAGTGAGCAGCATCTGCCTACGGGGTGCATCATGGTTCCCTGTTCCAGGGAAGAGAAGACTCCTGTTGCACTTAGAATGTTAAGAATGTAGAAGGGCTACTGGGGAATGATCTCTTGAGCACTGATTTACTATGTAAAAAGCAAACCTCTCTCCTGTCTGTCCTGAGCTAACGTCAGTGATTTCTGTGTGTTCCTGTGTAATGATTTTAACGTTACTGGAGACATTGGACTTTCTGGAGTTATTTAACCACTGTGTTCAGTATTTTAGGGGTTGATGATAATTTAATATAAATTTAGCTTTTCTTAACCATTTTGACTGGCTTTTGGTTGTGAATCGTGCATGTTATTTTGACTTTCCATCAAAAGAAGAGCTCCCACACCTCATAGAACCTCAACTTTGTTTCAGAGGAGCAGGAAGTTAGGAATAGACTTGGGTTCTTTGATAATCTGATTGTAACACACACATCTTCTGCCACTACAGCTTTGAATCAGGGACCAAATATACACACTCATGCACCCTAGCCAGTTCCTGTGCACATATAACACCTGTCTGACTTGTTTTCCTTTTTAACATAGCAACAGCAGAAGAGGATGTTCCTCTTCTTGGAAGGTATTAAGACTATAGCAGTCTCAAGCCCCTATCCAGTGGGAAATAAAGCTCTAGAGAAGAGCTGGTTCTCCATTTGTAAGGGATTTTGTTCAAGATTCTGTTGCATTTTTTTAATAACTGAGTGTTTAAGTAGCTGAATAATGAATGAAACATTCAGTAATACAGGAGGGAAATTCAGTAAATCAGGAGGCCCACAAAGATGCTCAGAGGGATGGAGCAGCTCTGCTGTGGAGCCAGGCTGAAGAGAAGGCTCCTTAAGGGGAGGGCCTTAGAGCAGCTCCAGTGCCTAAAGGGGCCACAAAAAGCCTGAAGAGGGGCTTTGGTCAAAGGCCTGCAGGGACAGGACAAGGGGGAATGGCTTTAACCTGCTAGAGAGGAGACTGAGATGAGCTCTTAGGCAGAAGTTCTTCCCTGTGAGGGTGCTGAGGTGCTGACACAGGGTGCCCAGAGAAGCTGTGACTGCCCCATCCCTGGCAGTGTTCAAGGCCAGGTTGGACGTGGCCTTGGAGCAACCTGCTCTAGTGGAAGGTGTCCCTGTCTGTGGCAAGGAGCTGGAACTGGATGAGCTTTAAAGTCCCTTCCACCAAAACCCGTTCCATAAATCTGTGTATGCCTGACACTGCAGTACTGATGCTCATTTTCTAGCCCATTCTGTCCCTTTCTGATGGAAGAAGCACCAAAAGCACTTAAAACATTTCAGCTTTATTCCTGCTCATTTCACAGTTGAAGCACACAGCAGAGGTCACTTCGCCGAGATTATGTGAAAATATAATAACCAATACAATAACCTCAGCTTTTAAGAAGTATTGATAATGCTTACATAGTGCGGTGGGGAGATGGCAGTGCATGATCACTGTGGTTGTACTGATGGCATTCTCCTGCCCCTTGTCTTTTATTCTGATTACCCCCAACTTCTCCAGCTGCAATGAAGAAACAAAGGAGGAAGGACACACCGTGCTCCAGCACCACGCAGCTCCGATTGCGACCTCATGGTTCCCATTAAACACATGGCGTACGGGAAGCCCCTTCCCTCTAACGCCATGTTCCCACCACCTGGGAGCTGCTGTAGCCCTTTGCGAAAGGCGATGGGTCCAGCGGCCTAGCTCGTCTACCGCCGGACGGAGCGAACCTCGCAGCCGCCCCTCACCGGGTGGTTCCTGTCCCGGTGGTTACTGAGCAGTACGGAACGGACCCGGGCGGGTCGGTGCCTCACAGCCGCCCCTCACCGGGCGGTTCCTGTCCCGGTGGTTACTGAGCAGTACGGATCGGACCCGGGTGATCGATACCCCGCAGACCGAGACCGGCCCCGCCTGTGAGCGCTGCCCCGCGGCTCCGGCACCGCCTCAGGAGGGCGCGAAGCACACGTGACCTCTGCCGGATTCAAACGAACCAATACAATGCGCGGGTGAGGGCGTGGGCGGGGCCGGCGCAGGCCAATGGGTGCCGAGGACACTGGGAGGTGCGGGCGGTGCTGGTGATTTCAAACCCCGCCGAGCAGCGGCCGGACCCTCGCCGTGCCCGCCCCGCCGCGGCCCAGGTAGGAGCTGTCGGTGCCGTCAGGGCCTGTGGCGGGTCCGTTGCCTTCCTTCGCGGCTCTCCGGCCTATCGGAGGGTGGGTGGGCCTTCCCCTGCTACTCCGCAGCGTGCCTACGGCCTGGGTGGCTGCGCGGTCTGAGCGGCGCTGATCTCGCTCCGCCCGCGCCCGGGGGTATCGCTTCCCCCGCTGCTGCAGCGGCGGTGAGGGTAGGGGCCGCGGTTGCTGGAGCGTGCGGATGTGGCCTGCACCACGCCGGCCTTGGAGGCCGGAGGGGCGCCGCGAGCCTAGGCCGCTCGTGCAGCGAGGGGTGTGGGGAGCCGCGGCGCGGGCCGCTCCGCCGTGTTCGCCTCCTGCGTATCATCGCTGTGGGCCCAGGCGCGGTTGGGAGTCACTGGGGCCTTGTCCGGGAGGTGTCCGGCAGGGTGGACCCCGGGGCTGCGCAGGAAGCCGGTCTCTGTCCCCTCTGAACGCTCCCCGAGCGGAACGGGGAACTAGTATCCTCTGTCGGCCCGAGCGTGTGCTCTGGGAGGCTGCGTGCTGAATCGGTTTCCCCTGACCCGAGGAAGATGTTCCCTGAGGTGATTGCATCTTAACACCAAAGGCAGGAGCTCATTTCCATTTCTGCTGTTCTGTTGTTGGGCGTAGGTGTTAGTCCTGGATCTCCAGGGTCCTTTGCTAGGAGGTGCTTCCTGCTGGATCTTCTTTAGCGTATGTGAAGAGTGTCTGGATGGGTCCTGTGTTGTTCCAATTTAATTTGATTTCGCTTCTCAGTCAGGGTCTTATGGTTCTTCTTAAGACAGTAGCTTTCAGATTAGTGCGTAGGGGATTTTTCTCCTGAATTTGGGCCTTTGTCAATGACAGACCCAAAGCCTTGTGTAGGAGAGGTTGAGGAATGGAGCTTCTGTGCAGCTTGAGCTCATCTGGACTCTATTTTAAAGTTAATATAGACTAAGAATCACAAGCTCATCTGCTACGACTACCAAACTGATTTGTTGGGAGTGTATTGTCTGTCTCGTTATCCAGCAAGTTTCCTGTTTTGCTGATTTATTATTTTGAGTGTTGCATCTTCCAGTACTTATGCCAAACTGTAGTGCTGTTGAAGTTGCCCCCTGCAGATAGAAGGGGAGGAGTAGTTGTTATGTTGGGCTACCAGCTACTTGTTTAGTACCTGTATATCAGAGAAGGCATTGCTATAGGCTTTCAGTGAACACAGCAGTCGGTTTCATATTGCAAAGATGCATGTTTTTAGTACTGAAAGTCTTAAATATTTAAGTGTTCTAAAAGGGTGCTCATAAAAGTCTTTTATTAAAACTAAATTTTAGGGTGAAGTCGGAAAGAGGAATGATTGATGCAAGTTATCCCTTCCTGTTTCGGTTCTATGGAGTCTCAAATCACTTGGCTGTACAGAAATTAGAATTGGGGTTGACTTTCTTGCTTCAGGTTTGGCCATTCTTTAGGCTTTGTTGTTTTGGAAGCTTCCTCTTTTCAAGTGTCCAAATGCACCTTTTGGATTTTTTTTAACTCCCTCTTCAAGAGCTGTAATAGGGTTAAAGCTACATCAAGAATGCTATATTAAATCAGAATTAACCAGAAATGGCCTTTAAGTACAACAAACTGATTCTAAACAAATGATTATACATATGTTGAAGGCAGTTCTCAAGACCCAAAGTTGGGAATATTAACTGGGGACCTGCTATGGAAAAAATTACTTGTAATACCTGTCCAAAAATAAACGAGACTTGGATTTTGCAGCATGTGGAATTGGAGTTGGGCAGACTTCCTCACATCCATACTGATGCCAGGCTTCTCACTTGATATTCCAATATAAATAAGTGAATACATAGTAATGGAATGTGACTCCTGATCCTTATAAGCCTATGAATTGTGTTTGGTGGGACTTGACCTCCTGTTGGCTCTTGACCTTCCCCTGATAGGCGCCAGTTTTGTGACCGGGACTGGTGTTTCTGTGAGCCCCTGATCTGCTGCTGTTTCCATACCTCCTGTTAAAACAGAAAGATTTTGCTCTGTTTAACAGTCACCCTGGAAAACCTGAATTTCAATGTAATGGTAAAAGCTATCTTTTGTGTGTATTTAGGTGATAAATTTACATGTGGAGTTCAGTTGGCATGTTGTAAGCTTTCAGTTGATCCTTTTTTCTTATTGGTACTGTGGTCAGTTGTGTCATCAGCAAACTGTTACACCTCTGTTTGCTTCTTCTTATAGATCACTTACATCTTCAACAGTACGTACAATTAGAAGCTGCTCTGAATGCTTCTAATAACTGTCAGTCTGAAGTATCTAATTTGGAACATTCTGGTGTGTGGGACGTATGACTTGGAGGACCCTTGAGAGATGTAAATACATGTAAACCTCCTAATTAGGGTTTTCAGAATCATGGTCAGTGACAGTCTGGTTCTTTTCCACCCCTTCTCCTCTCTCCTCTGTTCCTGGGCACCAGCAGATGTTCTTTTCTGCTTTTTGAAGCAAGTGTATGAACTTGTGTTGCTAATCTGTTTATAAACTAATTAATGTAAATGGCTTCTGGAGTCTCTGCCAGAGTAGGATGGTGTTAAAGCCATTTGCATCTCCAACAGAATAGGTAGTTTCAAGGCCACATAGTCTTAAGACTATTGCTGCTGTTGCTTTGTTGTAGCTTGTTCCAGTGGTTCATCTTTTAGTGGTGACATTCTAAAGTGTGACATGGGAAAGCCTTATACCCTTGTGTTTCATTTAAACATTGCCTTGCATCGAGCAGTGTTGTTGTGGCTTGTTTGACTAGAGTCTCTTGACCTGAGCAGTTACATGTTGCTTGGGGCTGTCTCTATGGCAGCTCGGTTGCTGCCAGTGTCAAACGCTGGAAAGCAGAAGCTGATGTGTGTGTTTGTGTCTCCCTGTTGTGGGGGAAAAGCTGAGATGGTAGAAGTAAATTGGACAGTTACTCAGTGAGGAGCATGGCTGGTGCTGCAGCACTGGGAAGAGGCTTCTTTCTTCAGCTAGCTAAAAAGATGGCTGAAGAAACAGCTTTGCATCGTAAAGCTCGATGCTCTTCTCTGCTGGAAGCTATTGACACCCAGTTTCTACCATACCAGCTCCTTCAGTTGCTATTTTCACTGTAGGAAAGGCATCTCGGGGTGCCAGGTGATGGCTGCAGAGGTTGCTGATGAATCAGCTCTACTGGCGTGCTGTCATTGCACATCTTGCAGCAGAACATGAAATGCAATGGTGTGGTGCCAGGCTATTCGTTCCCACTGCTTTGGAAGGGGCTGTTTGACGTTCTTCAGGGCAGGCCTCGTTCCTCCCTGCACCCCTCAGCTGGGGGCTGCGGGGCGATGGGCAATGCCTGCTCCGTGCTCGGGCCATGACCGCAGCCCCCTCTGTCGCGACAAGGCTCACTCTGAGGCCGTGTGTGCTCGGGGATGACTCAGGAGAACGGCAGGCCCGGCGGCCCGAGCTGTTCGCCGCCCACCGCGGCCCCTTCCCATGCGCAGGACCCGCACCGCAGAGCCCCGGCCCCGCGGGAGGAGCGCGGCGCGGCCCGGTCCAGCCCTACCCGCCTTTGTCTGGCCCCGGCGCGGCCCGGTTCCCCGCCCAGGTGTGGCCGCGGCGCCCCGAGC
>JASSUY010045239.1:0-24306 GCA_032466535.1 Forpus xanthops
CTCATATGGGAGGTGCTTCAGTCCCCTGATTATCCTCGTGGCCCTCCTCTGGACCTGCTCCAACAGTTCCACGTCATTTTTATGTTGAGGACACCAGAAATGCGAACAATACTCCAAGTGAGGTCTCCTGAGAGCAGAGCAGAGGGGCTGGATCACCTCCCTCGACCTGCTGGTCACGCTTCTTTTGATGCAGCCCAGGATACGGTTGGCTTTCTGGGATGCAAGCACACACTGCCAGTTCATGTTAATTTTCTCATTGATCTACACCCCCAAGTCCTTCTCTGCAGGGCTGCTCTTAATCGCTTTTCTGCCCAACCTGTAGCTCTGCCTGGGACTGCTCTGACCCAGGTGTAGGACCTTATATTTGCCATGGTTAAACTTCATCAGATTGGCATCAGACCACCTTACAAGTGTGTCAAGGTCCCTCTGGATGGCATTCCTTCCCTCCAGAATATCAACTGAACTACACAGCCTGGTGTCATCGGCAAATTTGCTGCAGGCGCACTCAAACTGTCCATGTCACTGACAAGGATGTTGAACAATATTGGTCCCAGCACTGATCCCTGAGGAACACATGCATTTTGGAAAAGGCATTTCAAACACAGACTGAATCTGTGCACTTCTCAAACAGAGGAAACCACCATTATCCTTTAAAGACTTGAATGTAATTAGAAAAACTTGCGGATTCTGAAAATAAGAGCATGGATACAAGGATTGGGTTGCATAGCTTCAAAGGTTAACACCTTAAAAAAAGCAAGAATTAAAGTTATGGCCAGAATTTCAAATTAAAAAACATTTTCTATCTCAAATCTGCATTGCAGGTTGGAAAGTCAAAGTATAAGTGTATTCTCAACATATAAAATGCATTGTTTTAAATTTAGTAACATAAAGCCAGTTCAACTACTTTATAACCCAGTTAGATGAAGAATCTTTTTAAGTATTTCAACAATGCAAAATATGTTTTTCAGCAAAACATGTACATTTGTTTCTTGCCTTAGTTTTCAGTATAACTCCCACCACCTGTATAAATCATATCATTACGCTGTTGTGGGTTGACCCTGGCTGGACACCAGGTGCCCACCAAAGTCATTCTATCAATCCCCTCCTTGGCTGGACAGGAGGGAGAAAATAGGATGAAAGGTTCCTTGGTCAAGATAAGGGCAGAGAGAGATCACGCAGTAATTACTATAAAAAATCAGACTTGACTTGGGAAAATAAATTTAATTTATTACCAGTCAAATCAGAGTAGGATAATGAGAATCAAACAGAAATCTTAGAATTACCTTTCCCCCATCCCTCCCTTCTTCCTGAGCTTAACTTCACTTCCCATTTTTATTACCTTCTCCCCATAGCTGCGGTGCAGAAAGAGATGGAATGGGGTTTGTGGTGAGCTCATCCCACATTGTTCTGCCACTCCTTCCTCCTCACACTCTTCCCCCGCTCCAGAGTGGAGTCCCTCCCAGAGGAGACAGCTCTCCATGAACTTCAACATGAGACAGGCTGCAGCTCTTCACAAACTGCTCCAGCATGGGTCCCTTCCACAGGTGCATCATTCAGGAACAGACTGCCCCGGTGTGGTCCCTCCATAGGGTCACAAGCCCTCCTAGCAAACCTGCTCCATCCTGGGCTCCTCTCTCCACAGGACCACAGGTCCTGCCAGGAGCCTGCTCCAGTATGGGCTTCCCACAGGGTCACAACCTACTCCGGGCATCCTCTTGCTCTGGTGTGGGGTCCTTCCTAGGCTGTAAGTGGAGATCTGATCCACCATGGACCTCCATGGGCTGCAAAGGCAGAGCTTGCCTCACCATGGTCTGCACCAAGGTCTGCAGGAGAACCTCTGGTGCAGTGCCTGGAGCACCTCCTCCCCTCCTGATCTTCGTGTCTGCAGTGTTGTTCTCACATATTCTTATTCCTCTCTTCCAGCTAAAATTGCTGTTGTGTAGCTTTTTTCCCCCCTTCTAAATATATTATCCCAGAGGCACTACCACCATCACTGATGGGCTCAGCCTTGGTCAGCAGCGAGCCCATCTTAGAGCAAGCTGGCATTGGCTCCACTGGACACAGCAAAAGCTTCTAGCAGCTGCTCAACAGAATCCACACCTGTAGGCCTCCCACTACCAAATCTGGCCATGCAAACCCAGTACATACACAGACAACATAATTGTTTTGATTATTTTTAGTTCTGTAACCACATCTAGCTATATAGTACCCTTTTTGCTGAATATGAAAGAAGTACCATATTCTATGCAAAAATGTAGACAAGTTCATCAGAAACCTGTTTTCCTGTATAATTTTCTATCGCCACTAGCATTATGACACCAATTATGCATTATTTAGATCATTATTTTTAGACTAGTCTTTGTTGTTGACATGTACTTTTATTCCTCAACTTATGATATCAACACATTGGTCTCACAAGCTCTTCTGTTCATCCTCCATGGATTACAATGCAACATAAACACACTTATTCTGGAATCAAATTATGTAGTGCTGTAAAATTTGTTTTAGCATTCCTCCGAACTCTAGACAGGATAGTCTACGAAGCAGATTTTTTCTGAACCTGCTCGTATTCCTTAGCAGGCAGCAAAAATAGATTACTTTCAGCAACTTTAAAATTTTCTCTAGCAAGTTAGGAAAATTACCATTTTTAGTGGTATTCACTCTCTTTACAAGCTTCCTAGATGGAAAAGAATTTAGCAAAGTTACACTCCTGCATGTTAAAAACATAACAGTCCTGTGTGTGCTCTTTCAGAGTAAATGAGAAGGCTTTATTTATTTACCAAATACTTGTGCTAGAAGCCCTGTGGGAGTTACAGGTTCTTCATTTTATCATGCATAATTTCTCACAGTGTAACATCAAGGCTAAAATAAACTGTTGGGTCTTTAACTGGAATCAAATTAATTTTCTTGAAATCATGAACATAATATCTGAGTTTTAAACAGTCTTCTTTCCATCTATTTCCAGCTGCTCCCAGGGTAGGCTCTTGCATGCCTGTGTCTGAAAGGCTAATCAGGAGGCTGATCCAGACAAGAAAATTTCTTTCTTTCTGTTTAAACTTAATTTTCAGCCTAATCAGTTAATTGACCGTATGACCCCATGGATACAATCTGCTATTTTAAGAGAAACAACAAAACAGCAGCATAGAAGTATGAATCTAGGAGGTCACAGGGAAAAATTAGATCAGTGCTCTAAGAAGCTTCTTTTTTCTTAAAAAAGAAGCTTTTTTTTTATGAGGCTGCACTTAGAAGACAACCAGATCCAGAAATGCTGCAAAGCTAATCACTGTGGTCATGCCCCCTGCAATCAAAAATCAATATATGAGGATAAGCAAGGATAGCTAATTGCAAGGAAGGAACAGACAGACAGCCAAAAGAAACTCAAAAAAAAGTGAGATGACAGTAGCCTCCAAAGGTATGCTGAGGACCTGGAGACAAATGATGTGGTTAAGGTAACATAGAAA
Organism: Forpus xanthops; assembly: GCA_032466535.1. NCBI lineage: Eukaryota > Metazoa > Chordata > Aves > Psittaciformes > Psittacidae > Forpus > Forpus xanthops. The sequence goes on from JASSUY010045239.1 coordinate 3,462, forward strand.
GGGAAGAAATGGAACTTGCGAAGTGGAGGGAGGACTCCAGAACAATGGGGCTTAAGGGAGATTTTTGTGGTTTAAGCCCAGCAGGCAATCCAGAATCATGCAGCTGCTCAGTCACTGCTCCCCTTCTTCCTCCACCCATTCCCAGAGGGATGGGGAGGAGAAGCAGAAGACTGTAACTCCCACGGGTTGAGATAAGAACAGTCCAGTAACTAAGGTATAACACAAATCACTGCTGCTACCACCAATAATAGTAATGATAAGGGAAATAACAAGTACAGAGAATACAACCGCTCACCACCAGCTGATCGATACACAGCCCTATCCAAACAGTGATATAACCCTTCCTGGTAACTGCCCCCACTTTATATACTGGGCATAACATGTTGCAGTATGGAATACCTCTGGCTACTTTTGGTCAGGTGCCCTGTCTCTGCTTCCTCCCAGCTTCCCCTCCTCCCTGGCAGAGCATGAGACTCAGAAAGTCCTTGGTCAGAGTAAACATTACTTAGCAACATGTAAAACCATGGGTGTTGTCAACGCTGCTCCCAGGCTGAAAGTCAAAACCACGGCACTGCACCAGCTACTAAGAAGGAGAAAAATGACTGCTACTGCTGAACCCAGGACAGAGATGAACCTAATTACACTGGGAACTGTAAGTGTGATGGTGGCTGTGAAAAGTTCTGGGGAGACTGCTCTTTTCCCATCCAGTACCTACCTGTCATATCTAGTCTACTCCCTCCCAGTACTCACAGACCTACAGTGTTTCAGCTTCCCAACCTTTTTGCTTCCATTCAGTATGCCCTTACTGCTAGATGTCTGTTTCATGCATGTCTGCAGACTCGAAAGGGGTAGGGCTTGGCTACAAAACTGGACTCAATGACTGGGCGGAAAGGACAATCCATTTGACTGGAGGTGAACTTGGAGGCAGGAAAGAGTGACTGATTTTGTCAAAGAAAGCAGAGATCTGTTTAAGTGGAAGACCAATCCCTGGGCTAGCAAGTTCTTTCTCCTTGCTGTAGGCAGCTGCCTATTCTTCCTTTAACTAATGGCTCACTTTTTTCTCTGCCCCTACAGATGGTAAAAATAAAACTCCATCAAATAAGACACCTATTCCCACCAAAATCAAAGTGCTTGCAATATTTTAGCTAGTACTTAAGGGATACAGCAGATGTTTCATCTTCTTCTTTGTTCTTAAAGATTCCTAACCTACCACTGCAAACAATAGGGTATTACAAGGTCTCATTCTCACTCATAAATTCTCCAAAGATACTAATAAAATATATGCCTGATCTGTATTTAAAACCACAGGAAAGACCAACAAGCTAAATGAATTTCTAATAAGATCAGTAGGTTGCTGTGAGTTATCTGCACTAATTGAAATGATTTTAAGATTAAGATAAACAATATTTATCACTGATAAATACTAATAAAACTTCTTATTGCTACTGGGTTGTTTAAATAAAGATGACTTGTGACTTTTGTCATCAGAACAATGACTTGAAGAAGTTTTAAAGGATACATTCAACTGTTAACTAGGATTGAGCTTTTTGACAAAACAGTAAAAGGATTAGCATGGTGTTAATTATACATTAATAATGGTTAGGTGAGAGAATCCATTTACAATAACCTTTTGATCATCTCCCTGAGCCTTTACCTTTTATTAAATCTGCACATTCCTAGGATTTTTCACAATTCTTTAAAAGAGAAATTCATTTCACTTCTCTTAGCAGGATCACATTTCAAGTTCATTATTATCAAGTATGGAAAAACATTCTGATGAACAGATAAGTGGTTAATCTTTGTGAACCTGAGACATTTCTGTGCCACCTACACTGCAATTGCAATTTGCTGCTCTATTCTGAAAAACGCACAGGTAAAAGAGATGCACCAACCTACTAGTCTCAGCAATAACCTACAAGGTTTTTAAAATGGAATTTACAGCTCCTACATGTATGATCACCTCCTTCAGCGATATAAGCCTAGCTTATGTAGCCAAATCTGGATTAGGGTTCAGGAACACAAGCTTTTCCTATGGAAACATCAAATTTTGGAGGACAAACAAAGTAGACAATTGCTAAAGATAAAACTGAAACCAATACTGTAACATACACTCTCAGAGCATATTAAACATGAGTATTAACATGCATATCTGAGTAGTTCCCCTTACATCCTGTCAATATAATTGCTGCCACAGAGAGAGGGTACTAAGACATTTTTACCTACCAAAGCTTTAAAAACCCGTACCAGGAGTACATGGCAAGCTGACTCATCTTTGAAACAGTCTCTTGTTGATTGCTTCTGCTGTTACTAGTAGTGGAGGAACTTGTCGATGCTCTTAAGTCTGTCTGTAATAACAGCTGTAATCTTGTATTAGATCTGTCCTTACAAATTGCCACCATTAAAACTGAAGTTTCGAGAATATCAGTTATTTCCCACATGTTATTAGAGGTTTAGGGTCACAGGATTCTGTCCACCTACAAGCTGTAGGAATGAGAAACATCTTTGGACAGATTTCAAATGAATGAAAAAAAAAAGGAGAAGATCTAAAGCTTATGCTTTATCTATGTCTGTGAAATAAAATATTGAAGTGTTCTGTGATTGTTTCATTTCTAGATACAAAACTGAGAAGGAAAAGACATTCTATTAAAATCATTTAACTGAGTGTTGCATTACCATTTGCATAGAAAATAACTGTGTAAACATACACCTAAAAGAATGATGCAGTTCCACAGAATTTTGATCAGGAAAATTTGTGTAGATGAAATACATTATCCCAACTTTGTTCAGATAAAACTCAAAGATTTTTCTATAGCGTCTGTCAAAGCAATGTCTGAATGAAACTCCAAAGGTATATAATTTTATACTTATTTTCTTATATTCTCCTTGCCAGCTACATCATCTGAGCCAGAGATTCACCTATCTTCAAAAAACAGATGCTTTCAAATGCTATCTGCTTTTCAAGTACAAAGAACTTGGCTGTTGTAGCTGTATGCATCTTCAACTCAGCTCGGTCCTCATGAAGCATTTGTACCATCTTTGCACTTCCCATAGTAATGTGACTGAGAAAGTAGACAGCACGCTCAATGAAATACTTCTTTTTTAATTTAAAAAAGGCAAAATCCTAACTGTTGAACTAGGCATGTTTTTTGCTTGGTTGAGAGCTGAGTTTTATCTCAGAGTATGTAAGCAAAGACACTGACAGAAATAGAAGCTCAACGACAAGAGAACTGGAAACTTCTCTGCATGTTCCCTTCTACAGACAAAAGAACTCCTAAGTGACTAAGTTTAATATTTCCTTAAGGTTATCCAAACATCTGCTCTCAGTGTAACAAAATAACAAGTATCATGCTTTTTTTCTGCAGGTTTTTATTTCCATTTATTATTCAAATAAAAGGAAGGAAAAAAAAAAAGACTGATTTTTGTGATTTTACTTGATTGGATGGCTTGGGTCTGTTTTCCTGCCTGCACTTTCTGTTTCACTTCCAGCAGCAAAAGCTGTACTTCCACTGGAAAACCAGCAAAATTCTTATTCTGGAAAACTACAGTAAGAATCTTAGGTTTTTATTTAGCCACTATAGAGAAAATCTGGAGTTCTGGACTCAGTGGCTATTATTTGACAGAACTATATTTTCTAGGACAGAAGAACCATGATAAAAATGTGTCTGTCAGCCTATCAATCCTGGCAGCAGTTCTGCAACATTTGTATAATAATAGCAACATTTAAATATTGAATATGATCCCTGTTTCTTCCAAATTAAAATCTTCCTGTATTTATTTATGTAAAATTTCTTCAATCATAGCCATTTCCAAGTTATTCCATAGTATTCATTTTACTGTTCTCATACATACTGTTTTCAAGTTACACTCATGCCCAGACAGTGAAGTTTATCTGTGATCCCTACTGTTTTTATCTCTTTCTTTTACATCAGTGTAAAGAGAGCAATGACATGTGCCATTCTGAATTTTTATTAGAAACTGCTTCATGAACATTTTTTCAGTTTAACTCTCTAATATATATAAAAAATACAGAATTAAAAACATGCATTCAGTGCAACAGATCTTTAAATTTACTCGATCTATGCAGAAACATGCATCTATTAAAATCCTTTCACACTCTCAGCTCATTACAATCAATGCCACTAAATGTGATGTGTAATTCAAGGTTCAGTTTATGTCTTACATGATGTTCTGTATCAGAATTCTTTTAAGTCTTATTTTCTACTTATGAGTGATTGCTTTTTCTATGCAACCAGCATGTTTTAATGCAAGTATTACTATTATAAAGTATATACTTATATGGGTAAATTTACAGGAAAACATATAGAAATTTAAGCATATTTGTTACAGAAAGATGTAAGGTGCACCAATAGCATTAGTTAAATTGGCAAGAAAGTCTTATCACATACCATTTGACATATTTAAGCTATTTGAAGAAAATCAGTACTTCCTTTCCACAATCTTCCTTATTTAATGTCCAGCCTGACTTAAGTATTAGTATTAGATATTACAGAGAATTAATTTCAGTTTCTTTTAGGAAGAAAAGGAGTATATTTCAGTGGCAGAAATAAGATGTAGACAGGAAAAAAACAAAACAAAACAAAACAAAACAAATCACTGAAATGAGCCTCCTCTATATTGTGGATATGCATACTCCACTACAGAGTCTACTTCTCTTAGACTTAAATCAAAATGAAGCATAGCAAGTAACAACAGGAATAGTAGACAGTATTAGATACTTTAAAATACTATCCTTAACACATTGACATTTACTTGTTTTAGATCAGGGACCATTATTGATGTACGAGTATCTCTGCAGAAATGCACTAATGGAAACCTAAGCTGACAGTAAATCTCTTTAGTTGAGCACAACTTCATATACAGTCTGTTAGGATTGGATGCAGACTGGTTCCATTAATCTATTGTTAGATCATATGAGAAGTACATCTTTAGCCTCAAGGGTTTACTATTGCAGATGTATCCAGATCTGAGTTACTAATGTTAGTGATATTATAGCAACACATGTAGACAAGATAATTTATGTTTCGACTAGCTCTGAGTAATTTCCCTGTTCTTCATTTCTTAAATTTAACCAAGAAATAACAGCAATGATAGTTTAGATTCAGAACTTCTATTGCAGGCCCAGGTTTCATATACACACGTGGAAATAAGTGAGTTGTATCTGATGTGGCAACTCAGTTTTACTTAACAACTGCATAGCAATAGCTGACCTTAAATAGCCACAAGACTAACATAATTTTGCCTTTCATATATGACTAATATTATCAAGACATCAACGAAGTAGGTCAACAAAACATGTAATTTTATCTTTAGTTTTTTTGGGGAGGTTATAGTTTGGTTTTTTTTTTTTTTTTTTTTCACTGAAGAAATGTAAGATCCCGTTTGATTCTGTGAAAAAAATAATCTATTGAAAAAAAGTATTTATCGTGGCTTAAACCCAGCTGGCAACTGTCTTACACAGCTGCTTGCTTACCCACCTTTCCTTCCCTACTCCCTGGGTAGGATAGGGAGGAAAATCAAGCAGTGCAAAACCTACGAGTTGAGACAATTTAATAACTAAACCAAGTAAAATATAATACTAACAATTATAATGATAAGGGAATTGACAAGGGGAGAGAATATAAAACTAAGAAGGGAAAAGGAAAAAATCAATAAATACAAGTGACACTAAACAACTGCTCAACACCTGCCAACTGATATCTGAGTTATGATTGGTTCCTTCCAGGTAGCTCCCTCCAGATTATAAATCAAGCATGACATGCTGTAGTATGGAATATCCCTTTGGCTAGTTTGGGTCAGGTGTCCTGTTTCTGCTCCCTCCCTATCCTAACCCTAGGCCCCTTCTTATTGGCACAACATGAGAGACTGGAAAGTCCTTGACCACGGTAAATATTACTTAGCAACAACTAAAACATTGTTATGCTATCAGCATTATTCCCATACTAAAGACAAAACACAGCACTGCACCAGCTACTAGAAAGAGAGTGATTAAGATTAGCATTTGCTAAAACTGTTGGATTCCCTTTGATACTCATACAAGATTACTCATCATTTTCATGTGCTATGCCATTGGCACAATCAAAACCAGAATCCAGTTGTTTAACCCCAGTCTAAGCTTTATTCATTCCATAGGGTTGTCCTTCCTTAGTGACAGTGTCAGCCTTTTCTTCCTTTTCAGTAATAAAATACTGTCACCTTAGCATGTCATAATCAGATAATCCAGAAGCATTTTTGTAAGTACTGGCTGTCACTCAATTGATAAAACACAAATGAAATTTGAGACAGACTACCAAATCAAAGATACGCTACAGAACTCTGCAAATTGTCTAGGTCACATTTTCTGAGCAACCTCGACAAGCAGGAGATAGAAATCTATGAGGAATCCACTACTATATTTCTATATCTCTTCATTTATGCTCACTGAAGATTTTCACACCCAAACTGTAGCCATTGCAGATGCATGGACAGTGGACAAATAGCTATCTGTTCTTCCTGATTGACTCAAGATTTCATTCTTAATCTCGGTATTTAGAATAAACTACAGCAAAGGACTTAAATACTTAAAATTGTAAAGAATATTGGTACTGGCACTGACACAACATTAATCCGTGGGATAAAACTCAGGGAGCAGCACCTGCTGTTTATTAAAATCTGATCTGAGAATCTAAACTCCTACAATTGACCAAACACTTCGCCTTAGCAAATACATAATGCCCCAGCAATAGAAATATGGTAGCATTAAACACTTGTAACATATTACAAATTAAATCTTGAGATCTAAGTTGAGGTTCATAGTTCTTAACCTATTTCCTGTGATGATTATATACGTTTTAGTAACAAAGAGGGCAAGCTTTTGTTTAGGATGTGCTATCACATACCAAAGAAAAACCCTAATTTGCTTTTCTTACTTGGAATTATTGTTAAAGAAGACAGTATAGTGCCATGTGTCTCTGTATAAATACAAAATTTCCGTTGACCAGTGTCCTGTTCAGGACAAGTAGTTCACTGATATTCACTAAGCGCATTTATGTAGTCTTTATGCATTTAAATTATGTTTCCAATTTGTGTGTGCATGTGTGGTTTTGGCTTGTTTTTTGGCTTATTTTGCTTTGTTCCCCCTGTATGCCTGACTGGACTAGGAAGAAAACAATTTGTGACACAATTATGAAACATCCTTTCATTGAAGTTTGTTAGTTCTCAGACTAATTTACCAGAAAAATTAAATTGGGCTCTTGCATATACCTGTTTCTGTGTATATGGACATATACCTATAGTTAAATGCTACTACACACTGATACAGGACTTTTGCCCTCTGGAAAAGAATTAACTAATGCAAGTGTTACACAAATCTCTAGTGAAATATACATAATCTCTTACATGTTACATGACTCAGCTGGTTTGTACTATTAGTATATAACATTCAAAAGTACTAAAAAAATAAGCTGTTTATTTTATTCTGATTTTATTTATCAATCAAATAATATGCTGCTGAATCCATATGTCCACAAAATAGGTACTAGAAGACTCCAATAAAAAGCTTACTTACATACCTCAACAAAAATAAATAAAATTTGAACTGGTTTTAGCTTATTTCTATAAGCATTTAACAGAATGTGGTATTCTGGATGCATTTGGAAAAGTGTTCCAGTTCTGTGGGGGGAAAAAAATGAAAGAGAAACTATTGTTCTAGAAATCTCACACTGCCTTAGCTTTCAAAAATAGAAGCTAACATTTTTAATTAAAAATCATAATTTAAATTAAAAATTTCAATAAAAATTTAAAAATAGATTTTTAACAATTTAAATAAAAATTCTGAGAACAGTAGATAGCACTATTCAATTTAATAGTATTATTATATAAATTCAAAATTCACCTCAATGGTTTTGAATTAGAAAAATATAAACAGTGTTTAGCACAGAAATTATGAAAATGGATGACAAATAATAAAAGACAAACTGCAGATGTGCAGTTTATTTTATCTCTGAGACATACACTATCTGATGATGGCTGCCATATGCAGTAACAGCAATGGTATCCTATGTGTCACTCGCATAAAAAGATTATGCACACGATAATCTAAAATTCAGGAGTAGACTGCAAGGCTGAAAATTATGACAACATGAACCTCCTTAGTCTATAGCATTTGCAAAGTAATTCACTGTACAAGTCTTTACAGGTGTGAATGATTTCATATTCCTGCTATTCTGCTACAACTTGCTAAACACTGGCTATAATAATCCCTTACAAATATAAAATATAGACTCAAATTATTTTTTTTATTTAAAATACAATGACATTCATAGGAGTCATACATAATAAAATATAGTATAAATTTCTTTGCAAGAGTATTATTTTGGTCACACCAAGCTTAAAAGTAAGCTACCAGCTACTTTCAGAAACTAATTAAAAATAAATTTATAGTAAGAGTGTAGTATAATTACAGACTGAAGGAAGTTTTGCAAATGAATCAATGAATAAGGTCCATGAAAAACAGAAATACTCTCTGGAAGCTGAATCTTATCAAAACCATGATGATAAAGGACTTCCAATGGCTCAGTTAATATTTTTTTCCAAACATTATTTTGTTTGTTTAAACAATTTTTTGTAGGAGCTACAAAGTTGCTTCCAAAATGTGTATGTCATAATGAAGAGTGACTGAAGCTGTTCAGAATAAAAGGTAACAGTAATAAGATTTTAAATAATGTTAAAATATTTCTGATATATACAATTCACTTCTGTTTTATTGCCTTACACATAATATTATTCTGACTTACCCATTAAACCATAAGTCTCACTACAAAGTTTGGAAAATACTAAGGGCTATCAAATATACAGTATTACAGCTGCAAGGGATTAAGTGAAGTTTGCAAGCAGGGACAGATACTTAAGGTGTCTTGAATGGGAAGCAGAGAAGTGATACATTTCTATTTACTAGTTTCCTTCACATAATTTACAAGAAACTGGTAACAAATTACAATAAAGAACAGCAGGAAAAACACAGTCATAGATTAAAAAATTAATTTTCAGTTGTATTTCTTTTGATTGAATTATTTTTTTTGCCTCACATAATAATTTTTTAAAGTTTGAAATTCAAAGAAAAATAAGAATCTTCTAAATAGACTGATGTTCCTGGGAAAGGTACCTTGGATCTGGTTTATAAAGTCCCACAGCTAGAAATCTAATATCAAAATTGGATAGAGAACAAAATGCAAGTTTAAGAAAAGATCTGTAGGGAGTAAGTGATAAAATCAGCAGGGAATCACTAGTGCTCCAAACAACAGTCTAAGCAGGTGGTTAGTGATCACTAAAATACAAGCAGAGTGATAAAAAGCAGCAGGGAGATAAGGAACAGCAGTGGGAGACCATGCAAGTTGCCAGGGGGTCCATTGAGAAGTTAATTGAAGCAACAAGCTGAGAGACATGTAAGGGGGACTGCATCAACAAAGAGGAGAAAGCAAGCAGTCACTGGAACAACCAGGACAAATGTGATGTCGCAGAGAAAAAGCAATACCAAAACCAACCCCAAAACCAACCAACCAACCAAACAGCAGAAGGTTGCCAGACATCAGTCTATCACAAAATGACAAAGGGTCAGTACCCTGAAACCAGATGAAACAACAGTTTAGAACACTGAAGACCATACTTCATAGGAGACTTCTAGTTGCTTTTCTTGTATAAGCTTAATATTCTAGATCCAAGCACAATGGAAACATCTTTTTTTAGCATACATTCCTCCAGCTCTTATTTGGTCTCTAGCAAGAGATTTTCAGAAGTCTTGTAAGTAAGGATTAATTCCCATACCTGTTAGTATGAGAGACAACGGCATGACACAGGAAGACCGCTAGTCTTCCAGAAACAGGCAAGCTACAGCACAAGTAACAGTAAGAGCCATAAAGAAGTATCGACAGTATAGTATTCTGCATGTCTTCATATATTTTTTCTAGCATGCAATTTGACCTAACAGAAGTAACTACTTTAAAATACTTTTTCCATTGTACTTCAAGGGAGAGTAATTGTCTCAAAAACCTTTACATAAAACCTGAACATGAAAACATAAATAAGCCCTAAATAAGGTAAATGATAAATTTATACAAATAAATCAAAAATTAATAAATAGTAAATGAAATTATGCATAAAAATGTAGGAATGTCTATATTTTCAGAGAAAGTTTTACAGAGTATCAGACACCTGTTGAGTCAGGTTTCAGTCAAAATATGTCTAGCTGTACTTTTTTACTAGAATTTGATCATTTTAGATATTCACAGTAAATCAGATCTAAACCTTCCGCAAATTTGCACATCTGTAAACAGAATCTGATTTGACTTCAACAAAATACTGAAAAAACAGATCACAAGAGTGGCAACAAGCAACACAGCACTTCTTCCACCAGAACCATGATATACTTATCTGAAAATGTTCATTAAATGAAGCCATTCATCAGCAGTTTTCTGATGGCAGCAATTTTTTATCTATTAGCAAAAAGATATCACTATATCTGTTCCAGCTCATGTTTCAGTACATTCTCAACTGAGCTTAGCTTGAACACAGCTAGCACATGTTGTAAGTACCAGAGGAAAAAGAGAAATTATGGAATTTTTTGTGTAAAGGGAGTGAAATTTCTTAGGAATGCCTACAATTGAAGATTGGAAAATGACATGTTGGAAATCTCTAAAGAAGGAAGAATGTATTAAGGGAAGGACTTTCAGGTATCTAATTCTAGAAAAGCCCATAATATGCGCTTTTCTTCAGAGGTTCCTACATTATCACCTACCTTATTTTGGTTTGTATTAAAAAGTTGTATTATGTGAGCTAATGTTCTTTTCAGTCATGAGGTTCATACACTAATTTTGTGACCATCACAGGAGCTTAAAACAGCTACTGTAAGAAGTTTCTATTAGTTTTCATGGTCAATGATTTTAATCCTTCCTTCGACATTATGTGCTATCTGTAACTATATGATTACACTTTGTCAGCATAAACACAACTCATATTGACCAGCAGAGATATTTAGAAATATGCACAAGAAGTGAAACTTCCAGAAAGCCTTGTAGGAAAGTAAAGGAAAAAAGAAAGGCCACAGAAAGGAAAGGTTTTTCAAGTTCAGACGGAATTTGTAGCCTTACAGAGAGACTGACAGATTTGACAGAGACTGCATGCTTGTGTATGTGTTTCTTTGTGTGCATGCAATAATGATTCTTTTTTTTTCTCTGGTCCTAAAAAGAAACCAGAAAGAAAAAGCTCTTACTACAGAGAAGTCAATAGGGTAGGTATTCAGATGTAGGATTTTCAGACTAACTAAATCCCCAACGTGAATCTGGCACTGGCAGAAATGTGACATGAGGGTTTTAAGTCTGTGTGAATGCCTGTAGAGCACTCAGAAAGTTATGTTCTACCTTCAGTAGAAAAGTTCACAGCATGCAACAGTTTGTATAGTGAATCTATTAAAGCCATGAGACACTGATACAATAAACTGGTAAATTAGATCACATTTAATTCACATCTGAATTACCCTGCTATATATTACATATCTGAAAAGCTCATATTAATTTGTGCGTCCCTTCAACCTAATATATATTGCAAATACATATATCTCCAAAGCAATGTACACAACAAAAGCTGTGTACCATTCAAGAATATCATGAGGTTATGTAGTAAAAGCTCATCTGCAAACCCACAAAGGAGACCAGGGAGATAATGACTTAACCCTGTGGGGTCCTCCCAGGCCCATCACAGGAGCCATCAATCCATCAAAGGTCTCTTTCAATGCCCAGATGAGAACAGGAGCAAAAGGGCCTGGGTGCCAGTGACTAGCAGACCCCAGAGAGCAACACCAAGCAGCAGCCCTTGGGGTAGGATCAGGGATCAGAGCTTTATGTCCATTTGCAGCACCTGCAGCAGGTGTGACAGTTCAAGCCAATGATGATAATAAAAAGATACTTCAGAGGCTATCAGAACAATTCAGAAGTACATGTGATAAAGTTCCAGTATGCAGAAGATTCCTTGGATTTTTTTAATTTACAAAAAAGATATAATCATACTTAGTTACAAAGTACTAACAAAGATATAATTGTACATAGAAAACTTTAAAGATGAAGTAGTGGTCACTGTGAGGAGACCTGGTATCAGCTCAGCAACAGCTTTCCTGTTGTCATAATTCAGCAACTATATATGAGCATGTTTTCACTGTGCATATCTTATGGTCATATTCTGATATGATAATATGGTATATGCAGCCTGTCTTCACAAAATTACACAGGACGTGTAATATTACTACAGAGACTGTAAGAAAATGAAGAATCAGACTCTAAATCCATAACCAGGAAATATTTTAAAAGTACCTTATTTAGGGAATGCAGTAAATCCTTTAGGCAATTTGAGAGTTATGTAGAATATAAAGTACAAGAAATGGGTTTCAAGGTAATGAATCCAGCAAAAGGACAAAATGTGTTATTTTGAATGATTGCTACTTGATGAGACTATAATAAAATCTCCAGCTCCATCCTATTAGACTAAGCAGGAAGGTCAAATATGTGACAGAAATTGGATTGTCATGATGCAGTTAAACAAAAGGATCAGTAGTACCAATTCTGCCTTTAATTTTGTGAAGCTTGGATTACATTTAAGCTATAAAAAAGCATAAGCTGTTACATCAGATAAAAATATGAAAAAAATCTTCAGACCTATACATAAGAGGTTGGAATAAACATCTGATACACTGTATTGGAGAGTTGATGCACTAAACTAATATGGAGCACTTCTATTTAAAAAAAAAAAGAAAAAATCAAGGGAAAAGCCTATGGTTACATATTTAAATGTCTGATTTTATTTAAAGGCCATGCTCTGAAAGAATACAAAACAGGTCAGATGTGTACCATACAACAAGGAAAGAGAAGGGCTTAACTCAAAAATCACATTTGTCCCTGCACGGTGGGTTTGAATGAATGTGAAAGGAGAGACACTGCAGTTTTAAGGGATTTTTGTATTCTCAATATTCTGGAAGTCCCTTTCAGAGTTTTCTTTTCTTGGCTCTGCTCTCCAGGCCCCTTCAGGAGAAGAAAGCACACTGAGATTTTATTTTCTCAAAACTGTAAAAGAATGGCAAAAAAAAAAAAAGTAGCAACATGAGAATTCAGCAAAAGTGGAAGTTCCAAAGTGGTAGACAGTAAATAAAAGCCCTGAAAAGAATTCTTCCAACACACATGCAAAGCTATGTACAAGCAGACATACGTACACACATACATAGTGACAACAGAAACAGGAAACAGTTGTTGTAGTGGTGTGAGATATTAGTTTATGACTTTCTGAATCATCACTTCAAATCTGTGCTTTAGTACTGACACAGTTCTCCTGTTTGGGGAATCTATAAACAAAATCTCAATCTTCATCAAAGCCTCTATAGACCACATTGAAGATTTTAAAAATTTAGTCATCTTAATACCTGCTTTCCAATGTAGCTGAAAATGCTATTGTGCCAAGATAAACAAACTTCATCTCTCAGAAAACAGCCTACAAAACTAACACTTTTCTGGGAAGCTAAATCGTCTCTACTTGAATATGCTTGAAAGAAGCGTGATCTTAGCTAGTCTGACTCATTTAACTGAATATACATAACACTTTAATTTATATTTTCTGTAATTTATAAGGTAAAAAAAAGTTTAGATATGCATCTTTCAAATTAAGAGGATCGTATCTGATGTATAACCTAACTGCAATTCACTGATAAATTACCACCCATCCACTCTTTATGCTATCGCCAGTATTCAACAGTTTTTTACATCATGGTGCTGAAAGATAAATCTAAATGTTGTAATAAATGTCATTATGTGGTCCATCTCTGCAAATGATACATTTCTTACATATTTTAGGTATTTTAGAATTATTATAATATCACAAATAAAAATATAAAAGAAAAAGGGAAGAAGTGAAACACACATAAAATCCAGCCCATGCTGTTGCCCGATAAAACTGACAGCCACAATGCCAAAACAAAGTAAATCCAACCAGTGGTAAAATTCACCCTGAAACAAAAAGCCGGAGTGGTGAATGGGGTGGATAAAAAAAAAAAAAAAGGAAAGACAGAAATAGCAAGAATGTTATTGTACTTTATCTGCAAATTGCCCTAACCTCCTAATGAACTTCTTGAAACAGAGGAGCTGTCTTTGTATTTTGAACACGCATTAGCTGGGTGACAACTGTATAGGGGCGTTGTACTTACGAAAATGAATGAGTAAGAGAAAATGTGTCCTATGAGAACTTGTGTTGCAGTATATTTTCAAAGGCTAAACCAATTCACCTTCAATGATCTAAGATTTCCTTGTGATTTTATCTATTTTTAAATGTAAATATATTCATCATCCATGTTTTTATGTCAGGTTTTTGTAGATGCTCACACAAAACAGAATAGGGCTACAGAAGTTTATTTCCAAAGGCAGAAATTGCAAGTAGATATAATAGCACTAGCTTTAACTGGCATATATGTATCACCAGATTTTACAAGGTATGAATGCTTTGGAAGACTTGAGATAATTACTGGAACAAAGTTTTTTTCTAAAATTATGATCATTCTAAAATGAGCCTTCTCTGTCTTTTAAACAGCAGGATTTCTCTAATACTGTACATGCCTTTATAATTACTTTACTTCAGTGTAATACTTTAATGAAGACCAGTTTAATTAAATTAAATTTCTCCCTAGTGGTAACTCAATCAAGATGCATGCTACCCTCATTATATTATCCGTAGGAGTCCAACATTGTAAGTGCTATAAGAAAAGCTGGTTTTAATGAGAATGGTCATAATCTATTATACTTGAGAGTAAAGCTACAGAAACTTTAAATGTCAGATAGCAGAGAACTATATATTAAGATAAGAGGGTAGACATTTCAGTACTAATTGGTTCTGTTTAATATTGTGCTTTATATTATAATGTTATTAATTACTAATTAATGACAGGCATCTACTTAGAATTTTATACTGCATGCAAGTTGTAGTGACTAAACTTTCAAAGATAAATCTTTTTCTCTTTATTTCACAGCAACCAGCAGTGTTTATTCTGAAATGACGTTCACTGTCGCATCCTGCAGAGCTGCTTAACAGTGACACATTAGTAATGTATTTACAAGGACTCTTATTTTAAAAAGGCTTTTTTTTTTAGAAATGTGTATAGTATACATCCTGGTAATACTAAAGTAGTTTCTCTGTCAACTGGACATCCACAGTACAATTTATGAATGACTCTCCAGCTGCTGAACTCTGGTTTTAGATAACTAATGTATTCAGTAACTGCAAGGATAGCCAGAAGTTAAATCATAAGCCAGAAGTTAAACCCCTGAAGTAGTAGATTAAGGCCTTATGCACCTTCTTGTTCTGTCTCCTGGTTGACACCAGAATCCTAATGCCATAAATAGAAACATATTATTATGGTGAGTAATTTTCTCTGGAGTGAACAATATAATGGCTTTTGTGTAAAATCTAGGGATGGATTAGAATGTAATAAACAGCCTATCTCACATCTGGCTCTATTGACCTCCTCCAGGCAGCCACGTTTCCCTCAGTCCAAACCTCACACTGTCGCCCTTGTACACTCTATAAAGTCCATGTTCGTAAAACAAGGATGGCTGCTAAACTGCCTTCTTATTCTTTGAAGGTCTTTGATATGCTCATAGAAGAGGCAATTGGTAGCTTAGTTGGACCTCTATGATGCTCATAACCAGAAAAAAAAAACAAAAAAACAACCAACTCACAATATTGAAAGATAACAAAGTGTCTTAAAAAAAAAACAGTGTATGACTACACTTCTGTATAGCAATACATTGTCAGAATCTGTGTTGTTTATGGCTAACTGCAACCTCATGTTGTTGACTGCAACACCTTCGGTGGTTGCAACACATAAAATCATAGAATCATAGAATAGCTAGGGTTGGAAAGGACTATCATCTAGTTCCAACCCCTCACACACCCCCCCAGCAGAATTTCATCCTTATAAGGTGTCCATTTTGGAGCAAATGTTCACTTTTCTCATCTTGGTTCCACTTCTGACAGAATTGCCTATGCCACTTGCTGAGGCAGTACTTTCAAATTTGAGCTTTTATGCTACAAATCTTTGCATCCACGGAGAAAGACGCAAATTAAGCAGAACATAATTTTTATGTGCTTTGAAACCCCAAATAAGTACTTTCGTAACTTGCAGCCTAGTAAAAACAGTATTGCCATTGCTAGTAGTATCAGACCAAAGACTTTTTGCAGGCTGTGTCTTAAATGGGGCCATAGTCCTGGCCTGTTATCAACCTCCAATGAGAACCTGCAGTGTGAAGAAGGGGTGAACACCAGGTGTCTCTTATTTTAATGTCCTTCCATGATGGCCTTACTGTTATGTCCAGAAAGCAAAACTTTCTGGCTTCTCAGTAGCTCTTCATACAACTGATAACACAAATGACCTTTAACCTTTCAAAAAGAAAATTATTAAGAGAAATGTTTTTTCAGTCGTCTTTATTAATTGAAGTATTGGAATTCATATTAAGAACAAGGAATACAGGACTTGAGCAGTGAGTGCTCCATTCAGTATCTTTTGATGAAACTGGCTATAATATCTCTAAAATATATTGCTAGGCATCGTTAATGTTTCCTCAGTGACTCACTTTCCCTTCCCAAGAGATGTAACCACTACTGCTATCAAGATATCAAATAAACCCAAAATAATATGTTCTGACTATGAAAGTGCACCAGGTCAAGTTAAGGCGATGCTGGACTGAAATAAAATTACTTGCAATACATTGTCAAGAAATGGACTGCTCCTGACACAGCTAACTCAGACAGTGATTTCCTACTATTAGAGTACAAACTGTTGATCAGAAAGTTTATTAAAACATAAGTCTTCAAAGAATAGCTCACAACTAACCAGCCTCTTGCTACAGACTGTTACCACAAACAAAAGAGAGTATTCCCAGATTTACTATATAATCATAGAATCACAATAAACAGTACCTTCAACCTTGCAGGCATTTGAAAATTTAAATACAGTATTTTATAATATTACTATATGTATTTAAAGGAACAGTTTGGTCTGTGTTTCTGTGTAAATTGATTTCGGGTTTCCAGGTTTGATAATAGCCATTTTAATTCTTCAGAATGTATGATGAATCAGTTTCAACTGTGTATGTTTGATAGCTTTCAAAAGCTGAACCTAGAAAAAAGCCATAAACAAACTCCAGATAGACAGCTTTGAAAAATTTCTGCCTTATCCAGTGATTAAATAGCAGGATAATGGTTTACTTTGTAATGATGAAGTACTTTATTTTTAATAAACAAAAATCTGTTCTGCAGGATTTTACCTGTTCTAAGATTTATGAATAAAACTGGTTACTAGATTATTTATGCATGATTATATTGATATATTTCAACAACAGTATGAAAAAAACCCTCAAACAAACCAAAACCAAAACTAAACAAGAAAAGACAGGAAAGAACGGAGAATAAATAAATTTAAAAAGGATTCAAAAATTAGCAACTCAACGAATTCCACCTTCTCATTTTTGGTCTTCTTGATCTTAACCTGCTGACAAAACTGTGGGTGCTACTCACATGAGGTTGGTTCTATATTTCACTCCCTGACAGCCTTTTCATCCTTTTAATGTCTGAAATGTCAGAAGTTATGATTTGAGCAATGTCAGCTGGATTTAATTTCTCTGCTCCAGACTGTGAACTGCAATTGGTACATTTCGTGTAGGCACACTGTTTTCTTCTCTTCACTGTTTCTTAATTTGTTAATTTTATTTTTGCATTTCAGGGTGCATAGATTTTTGCACATTTATTTTCATTCCTTTACAATTCCAAACTATTTCTTGGTATCTGTTCACTGATTTACAATTTGTCTCTTAACTTTTTCTTTCTCTGTCATGTGTCTTCCAAGTCTATGTCTGTCAGACCTTATCCATCTTAAATTTAAGGCCAGACAAAGACAGAAAGGAAGCTGACTGGAAAAGAAATTCTAGGCTAACACACACATGAGAGGACAAACTTTAAATATGAATACAAAAGTAGTAGCTGTGCATAGCATCAGAATTTGACAGCAACATGTAATAATTTAATTTTCTCACACTGGCATATACCTTAAGTAAGGAACACTAGAATTCCACTTGCATTGTTGTAGAAAATAAGAAGATATTAATTTACAGTTTACACATAAAATGAGATTGAAGAGAAAATAATTAAAAATATCATTTCAGGTTGACAAATTACGAAAAAAAAAAAACCTGTATTTGTAAAAATATAGAAACAGTATTACATGGTATGCTTCCAGAATGAAGCACATTGATGAGAATGACTGCACAGAAAATTAACTGCATGTGTATAAAATTATTTTTCCCTGATTTAAACATTATCTTTACACTGAATATATCTAAATTTGGAAACTGAATATATATTCCAATCATATTCTAATTATGCTTTGAAGGTAAGTGGAGTGGAATGCAATTAATTGAGCCATTGCTGAAGTTCATTGACTAGCTTAGTAAGCAAATCTGGTCTTGGAATGGACTGGATATTAACATGCAGTACAAAGTAACCAGCTCCAAACTTAATTGCTATAAACTCCTACATAAGAAGTATGCTTCAAAGGACTTACATTTCAGAAAGCAGTTGTAAAGGTAAGGGCAAAGGAAATCAATTAATAACTTGAATATAATGTTCACATAGACATCTTAAATACTTTGAAGTTATATTAAGCCCACTATAATGAAATATAGCTATAATATTATATTGGTTAGGGTTATTTTTATTTTTTATTTTGCCCTTTTGGCATTGCTGCTTAATGCACTACTGCTTGATTTATCTATTTCTTTAACAATCTAGTAAAGTAGATACTCTAAGAAACACCTGAAAAAAAAAAAGAGATACGAGGAATATTTAGTAAACACTAATATTACTTAAGATCAGGAGCACTTTCTTTTTTCCTGCACAGCGGAACAGATTCCATATTACTGTTTTATTGCCTCTGTGTGGTCTGGGTATGGTGTTTTACAAAAGCTTTCCTTAGCAGGAATTCTTTGAAAATTTAGCAAGGTGTTATTGTTGACTACCGGAATTTGCATATGCAGATTTTCTCTCTGGAAAGAATCCATGAATTCTGCAGTGTAGCATTTTCCTTTTTTTTTTTAATTACTAAATATGTCACTGTTTGGCTACAGACTTCTCTTTCTAAATACATTTTCTAGTCTGTCATTAAAATTTTTAAAGGAGTTATTAATATTACTGGAATCATCAGTAGAACATGAAAGCAATATAGACTATGGTTACTGGAGTTATTTTCTTTTGTACAGTATTCCATAAAATAGATACACATTTTTTACTTGTCTCTCGACTGAGGGCATCAATCCTCATTTAATGTCATTGTTACTACTGTTGAACAACTGATCAAATTAATGCATTTTTTCCTCATTTTATGTCATTTTTCAGGTAAGAAATGAGGCTGTCCATGTGACTGTTTTTAGCTTTGTCATGGTTTAAGCCCAGCCATAACTTAGAAACCATGCAGCTGTTCTCTCACTCTCCCCTTTCCTCCCCACAGCTCCCAAAGGGATGGGGTGGAGAATTGAAAGAATATGAATCCCACAGGTTGAGATAAGAACAGTACAGTAACTAAGGTAAAACATAAACCACTACTGCTACAACCAATAATAACAATGATAAGGGAAACACCAAGGGAAGAGAATACAACTGCTCACCACACACTGACCCAGTCAGACCGAGCAGTGTTACCTTCTGGGTAACAGCTGCCAGTTTATATAGTGGGCATGATGTGCTCTGGTATGGGATACTTCTTTGGTTAGTTTGGGTCAGGTGTCCTGTCTCTTGTTCCTCTCAGCTTCCCCTCCTCCCTGGCAGAACATGAGACTCAGAAAATCCTTGGTCAGCGTAAACATTACTGAGCAGCAACCAAAAACATCAGTGCTATCAGCGCTGTTCCCAGGCTGAAAGTCAAAAACACAGCACTGCACCAGCTACTAAGAAGGACAAAAAATGACTGCTACTGCTGAACCCAGGATGAGCTTATAACTAGGCTAAAGTATGAATGAATTTTTATGCGAAAAGCAATGTGCCTCCTCACAATAACTTTACCAAACAATAATTGATTAACATTTAATAGCTTGACCTCTCATGTAATCTTAGGATAATAATTGGCTTGTGCAAAATATTGTTACTGGTGTATTTCCTTCTGAACATATTAAAACCAAAATATATAGACAATAACCTTTTATTGTTCTGAAATTCAGTATTTACAAGGAGTAGGAAAAAGAACAATAATGGGATGTAAGGTTATCATGACTCCACCACACAGTCAACCCAAAAAAGAACTAAACACTAGATGATCTTAAGGTCCTTTCCAACCCTAATCACTCTATGATTCTAGGAAATAAAAATATAATTCAACAGTTGTTAAATGTGTGGAAAGAAGTAAGAATTTGGATTTACTTCTCTCGCAGACTTTACGAGCAAGTAGGAAGAATATGCAAACAATGCCAGGATGGATTTAGTACTCAGAGGTAATGACTTAATTCTTATGTTACAATTTTACTGTATGATAAACTATTATTTTAAAAGAGCACAGGTTTCATTTACAAGCATCAGAAATTCTTACACTCACTCTGTCCTCTAAACAAGCAGCTCAACTATGTCTTCCAAAACCTCTCAAATCTCTTCACTTTGCCACTGTGTTCTTGTCGTGGTTTGAGGGTCTCTCTCAAACTCATGCAGCTGCTCTCTCACTCACTCCCCTCTCTTTCTTCCTCAGTCCGAGGGGATGGGAAGGAGAATCAAAAGAATGCAACTCCCA
>JASSUY010045243.1:0-29992 GCA_032466535.1 Forpus xanthops
GGGCATCACATTTCCAACCAGGACATCCCTGTTGGTGAGCACAGGGTCAAGCATGTCACCTGTCCTTGTCGGATCCTCTATTACTTGCAGGAGGAAGTTGTCTTCCACACAGTCTTGAACTCCACCATTTCAGAGTCTTTGCAGCTAAGGTTGCACTTCAGTTTTACATTCCCCACCAGCCTCACCCTGTTGGTGAAAGCAAGGTAGAGCATAGCCTCCCTCTTCTGTTGAATCCTTTATCTCATGGAGAAGAAAATGATCAGCAAGTGTTCTAGGAACCTTATATTCCTCAAATGTGTTATAGTGCAAGTCATAACCCTGAGTATAATCATTACAGAGGTTGAAATTTTTGACAGTGAAATGGTTAACAACAATAGCACTTAAAAGCTCATTATAAAGAAAAAATTAAACTAAAACAAGATAAATTTTTAAATATCATTCTGTGTCTAGTAGTCTGTAATAATAAATTCAGCAAATGGGAAATTTTATTAGAATATGTACTACAGACTAACTCAAGGTATATAATAATTTATTATTAATTTCTTGTTCTTACATGAGTTCTAATGCAAATTTGATTTACTTTTCTTCTCTCTTATTCTTCCAATTACTATGCCTCACATTTATTAATGAAGACTGTACAAAGAAACAACCCTAAAATATACACCTGTATTAACATAATGTGATTGCTAGTGCTGATAACTTAAATGTCACTTAAATTGTAAATAGCAATTTTTAAAACCTAACCTTAAGTATTCTAGGAATTTTGTGCATAATAGTTGCACACATTTTCCATTGAAGCAAGAGAAATGCCTGATAGAGGTAGGAAGTTTTGACTACATAAATCAGTAATTAGTTTGATCCAGAACATTGCTATCTCAATTTTGGACTTGATTTTTTCTGCACTGCAGTGAGCATCAACAAGTGACATTATTATTGTATATTATTTTTATTTTTATTTCTGTATGCTTGAAAAGACTCTATAAAGTATTATCATCCAGAGTGTTGAGTGTTCTTTAGCTCATAATGTAGGTAATAGATGATCAGTAAAAGCTTTAAGTTATTGTTCAGTTGCTTTTTTAATACAGGAATTGTACAGCAGAATAGCAAATGATAGTCTGATTGATAATTCATTACTGATGTTAATAAATCCTTTTATAGTTGCTCCCATATTTTGTAGCTTTCCATGTTCCTATAATTAAAAAAATACCATTTTGTAACAAAAAAAAATTATCTGAACAAGGACCACACCAAAATATCCCCAAACTACTAATTAGGATTAGAAACTGCAGCAGGTTTATTTCTCAGCATTTTAAATTTTTAAGAATATAATCTGGACAGATGTTATTATTCAAGGAACCTGAAGGAAAATAATTAATCTCTGTTCATATTTCCTAGCAAGAGCTTCAATGAGACTCAATCTCTGTTTTTCTATAGACATCTATTAACATACTGATTCACAAAAAAACACTAAGAAAATTCAGTAATGAGGTTTTTCTGCTAGTGAAAAAGACTATTCTAATTCATACACTGATACACTTACAGCCCGAACGAAATATGTGCTTTCTAATCTGTCAGTTATTTCAGTGAAAAAACACAGTTTTATGAGCTGTTTGCAAATAGCATTGAAGTAAATTAATGTATCAGATAAAACACATCTGTGGAAAACTGCATGGATGCAAATATAGAAACTGAACAGGAAATTATCTGTTAATGGTCTGAAACTGTGGAAATAAGAGCTAGAATAAAATTGATTAAAAGATGGTGCAAATTGTGTTGAAAAATTGTTGTCAACATTTCCTCATTAAGTCAATTGAGTACTTCTGAGAGGCTACTTTGGAGGCTCTGTACAAAATTTGCAGATTACACTAAGCTAGCTTTCTCCTCACCAAGGCAGGAAGCAGAGTAGGATCAAAATGCATAATGACCACAACAAACTAAAAAGCTGGTCTAAAATTAAGACAAAATGTCAAAACAGTACTAAAAAGCATAATATTTCAAGTGAAATAAAATCAAAGTATGAGATGGAGAAGAATAGGCCTGAAAAGGACAAAGAGCCAACTATAAAACAGCAGTTCATGCTTTAGGGTGCCTGTACATTCTCTTATCTTGGTAAAATTGCCTGTACAACAACTGATGATGGAACTGGATTGTAAGTCTACACTGTGTTTGTATACAGTGCCCAAAATTTTATGTTCTGATGGTATTCGCTAAAAGTGGAAGATGCTAAAAAAGAAGCTACAGAGAATGCAGTAAGGAGTTTTTTAAAAAAAGAAGGAATCAGCTTAAAAAAAAAATGTTTCATGTCAGAATATAGGAAAGGAAACAGTGCAGCAGTGACAGCATACCTTGGTGCTGTCAGTCTCCCTGGGGCATCATGGCCTCAGCCAGCTGTCAACTAACACACCATCACCCCCAGGTGCTTTTTTGCCAAGCAGCTTTTCAGCCACTCTCCCCCAAGGCTGTACCATTACATGGGGTTATTGTGGCCTGTGGACCAGGCATTTAGCCTCATACCGTTGACCTCAGCTCATAGATATAGCCTGTCCAGATCCTTCTGCTAAGCCTTCCTACCACACATCAACACTCCTGTTCAACTTGGGGTCATTTGCAAACTTTCTGAGGATGAACTTGATCCCCATGTCCAGATAATTTATTAAAGATAATAAACAGAACTGGCCCCAAACCGGAGCCCTGGGGAACACCACTTGTGAGCATTTAACTCCATACACCATAACTCCTTGGGCCAAAACTCATCCAGCCAGTTTTTTACCTAGGGAAGAGTACGCTCGTCTAAGCCATGAGCAGACAGTTCCTCCAGGAAAATGCTGAGGAAAGTGGTGGCAAAGGCTTGACAACATCAAAAGGTAGACAACATCCACAGCATTTCCCTCATCCACTAAGCAGGTCACCTTATCACAGAAGGAGACCAGGTTATTTCAGAAACCCATGTTGAGTAGGCCTGATCACAGGGTTGCCCTGTACAAACTTTGTGATGGCACTCAAAATTATCTGTTCCAACATCTTCCCTGGCACAGAGATCAGACTGACAGTTCCTCAGATCCTCCTTCTGGGCCTTCTTGTAGATGGACATCACAATTGCTAAATTCCAGCTAAGGGGGACCACCCTGGTTAGCCAGGACTGTTGCTGTATGACGGAAAGTGGTTTGGTGAACACTCTGTCAGCATCCTTGGGGTGTATACCATTTAGCTCCATATACTTGTGCATGTCTAAATCGTGTAGCATATATAGCTAACCATTTCACTTTGGATTATGGGTACTCTATTCTGTTTTCCATCTCCACCTTCCAGCTCAGGGGGCTGTCTGGTTAACTCCATGAAAAAGCTCTGAATTTTTACCCTTCCCATTCTTTCCAACACAGACAGTAAAGCTGGAAGAACATACTCTGCTCTCCCAAGTAATATTTTATGATTTTTATCTTCTCCAGCTTTTCACATCTTCCTTTTTATAAAAGCCGCAATGTGGTGTTACCATTGAATGAATACTGGTAAGGATACAACATATTCAAAGCAAACACTTCTAATCTAGTGTAACTTGCTTCTTTTTGCAGACTTACTATGATTACACCTACCCTGATTTGCACTGGATTAGTGGAATTTCCCTGTCTCTAATGGAAGGGAACATATGGCACATAGCTTTAAAAGTATGCTACTAAACATAATGAATGTTGGATTGACACTGTTACACCCATAGACTTTGTTGATAAACCCAAATATTTATACACTATGACATTCTTTCTGCAAATTGCTACCCCTGCTCACTGTATGATTCATGAGAAAAAGGATAAGATAGAACAGACTTGGCAAATGGGCAGAAACAGAAATAAATGGAGTAGAACAGCATTCTATGTTACAGAATAGAGGACCATATTGCCATTGCTAGGAAGAGACCATAAACTTTTTACTGATTTTTGAGGGCTTCAGAACTGAGGCTTGTCAGGTTTCCTCTGTTTCATTTTTTTTTTTTTTCTTTTTTACATGCTTGCAGCTTTGTTTTGCTTGATTTGACTGATCTACTTGATTACTTGAGCAACCTGGTGTAGTGGAAGGTATCCCTACCCACAGCAGGGGGATTAGAACCAAATGACCTTTAAGGTCCCTCCCAACCCAAGCCATTCCATAGTTCTATGGTCATGGAGCAGATTTTTCTGTGAAAGCAATTTTTCTAATTGCAAAAGTGTCCACAGGTAATTTGATTTACTATTTCTCTTTGTATGGTCCAAGTGTAGTTTTATATATATATAAAGCAATTATTCTATGTAGAATGAGATATTTATGACTCTAAAATAATTACATACCACAGAGAAACAGACATGGTATTGCAGCAGAAGCCTTAAGAAGCAGGGCCACAGCATGAGGCATAGAAGAGCACAGACCTGGAGTGATAATGGATGAGTCTCGAGAAAATTAGCAAGATTTCCAGAGTGTTTTGGTTAACCCATGATAAAACTCTGAGTTCCTATCCTTCCCTGTCCTCCATGACACTTAAGAGCTCTTAACCTATGAAAGCCATGACAATTTGTTCTCTGTGGCTCCTTTTATTTTAGAGTTGGGATATACCAATCAGTATTTACAGTATATGAAATGAAGTGAGTATGAATTTGCTGTGATGGATATGTGAGGTAAATAGGGATAATATATATTTATAGGCTCTCTATATATGTATGTATGCTTATATGTATATATACTTATAGGTATACATAGATAAGAGTACCCACAATTTCACAAAGGTTGATATTTGTTATTAGAGTTTCACAGATAAACAACTTGGTTATAAAGTTATTCAAGTGATGTTCGTACTCTGTAGTGAAAAGTACAGAGAAATTGCAGCTTATCTTCTACAAATAATAATTGCTGACTTTTGTTTTTCAGTCTTCTAAGGGAGAAACAATACAATTGGCTCTACAACTATGTAATATCTAATAATTGAATTATTTCCTGGATTTCTTCTATATTGCGGAATAATAGCCACTTATATAAAGCTAAGTTTTCTATTTTTATGTATTGCTCTAAGAATATATGGCAATAAATTCTTCCTGTTACCAGAAACCTATCTTTTCCCTTCTCTTGAAAACTGAAGTATATTTCTTCTATTTCCCCTTATGTGTTTCTTTGGTAGCCATTTCATATGGTAGTTGGGCAACTTCACATGGTAATACTGATGTTGTGCCTCACACTGAATAGAATCATAGAATCATAGAATAGTTAGGGTTGGAAAGGACCTTAAGATCATCTAGTTCCACCCCTCCTGCCATGGGCAGGGACACCTCCCACTAAACCATGTCACCCAAGTCTATAACGTGTGCAGCAGCTCCTGCCTTCCCACGCTATGCTGACACTTCTACTTGTCTTCAGCCTTGTTTTTAAACATCTATAAGCTTCCAGTTCAGCTAATACAATTTCTCACATTGCATATATTCTTGATCTCAAATCTCTGTTGAATAGAATATCAGTAGATGTTAATCAGTGAGTCTTTGGTGCTCTTCCTACAAGGTAATGACACTAAATAACTTACTACTTCACCCTACAGGCTTCCAATATCTTTTTGTTATTTTGACTCTGATTTCTAGTAGCCCATACTATGTGGAGGGTATATGTCTAAACCCAGAATTCATGGCTTATTATTTGAAGTCATGTTGAGCAATCTACAGCTTATTCCCAGACACTACTATATTAAAACTATCATATCCTGCAAAGCCAGATTTGACTTCCAGGCAGTCACCTTTTTTGCTGTCACATTTTCCAGTAAAGCTAATTCATGTGAATGTTAGTAATAGAATTATAAAAAAAGTAGACCTGGGGGGTACTTTAGAGGCTTATATATGCTTGTAGTTTTCAAAATGTTGTTTACTGATCTAAGAAATCCACAGTCTATCTGGTAAGGACTCTGTAGAAATCTAATAAAAATATAGCTATCTGAAATTTGCTGAAATTTTAGAAGATGTTTTATAGTTCAGCTGCTCAATCACACCTTAATTGGTATTAATATGCACTGCAATTTAAAAAAATGACTCCTAATGTGCCTCCAGGGTCCAGAAGACATGTTTGAGATGTTACTTAATTACATTTGGTTGAAAAAATAGAAAACAAATGGGACAAATAAGAGTGTCATGACCTAAGCTGAACACAGGACAGAGGGGAAGCTACAATCCAGGGGAACAGCTTAATTCCAATAGAGATAAAAATACTTCTTGTTTTGTCATACAGTTGTCACAGCTTTGAGTTGAGACCATGATTATGTTCCAGTTTTGAGGTAGAGTTATAGAGTTAAGATCAAGGAGTCCACAGATATCATTTTCTACGTCTTCAGCTATTTACTGCTTTATTTGGCTGGTACCAATGACATCATGGCAGTAGACATAATTCCTTGTATTCTGATATATAATTATGTATTTACTATATATATTTTTTCAATAGTTACGGTTAGGGTTAGGGTTATGAAAAACTGTGCTTGTATATCTTGCAGCTATCAGTGAGGCAGTGGCTTAAAGAAACAGTCAAGAAAAAATTTCACTCTCACAGTCTGTGAAAGAAATGCTTAGCTGTAAGTACTGTTTGCAAAAAAACCCTGAAATAATCTTTCAATTTTTATTACCACTAAGAGAAGAAGGATGAATGGTTTGAGAACCCTAAAAGAAAGACTAGTTCATCTAGACCAAATTATATTTAAATAGGCTCTACTTAGACTGCATTTACTGAGGAAAAAAAGTTCAATGCTGCGTTACAAAATATTTGCTAATGGAACAATGAAGCTATTTGATCTTTGATTCAACCTTGAAAGAAGGTACCCTCATTTCAAAGACAATAGGGAGAACTCTTTGGAACATAAATTGGATAAACTGGAAGAAAATGACAAAAGGAGACAAAATTTTCTGTTCGGCTGCTCCTGTGAATGCAGAACTGCTCAAATAAGCTCTTTGTATGAGCCAGTAAATTATGATTATTAGAATAGATCACAAAATGACAGTAACCTCCATGCAGCAGTAAAGAGGAAATTCCTATGGCAGATGAAAAGTTGCATTCAAGCAAGTTAATTTAGTAGCTCTTGCAAATAATAAACAATATTTTCAAGATACTACCAAAAATGTAATGGTTTAAGTTACTGTTACATTAATCTTTATTTTGCAGATAGATGAGACTATGGAGAGTTTACTGACAATGAATTTCTTTATTATTTTCAGTAAGAATTAGAAGGCATACCTTGACCTCCACTGAGAGGTATGTTTGCTTTGCCACCTTATTTCTACTTCAGTATAAGTATACATATATATATACACTTGCAATATATTGTAAGTATATACAATAAACACAATATACAATGTTGTGATGGTTTGACTCAAGCTGGCATAGAAGCACCACTCAACTAGTTGCTCACTCCTCCTGCTTTGGAATAGGGGGAACAATCAAAAGGGTAAAAGTGAGAAAATATGTGGACTGAGATAAAAGGCAGTTTCACGGGAAAAGCAAAATCTGCTCACTCAAAGTAACAGAAGGAATTCATACACCACTTCCCATTGGCAGGCAGGTGTTCTGACACTTCCCAGAGAGCAGGGTTCCAGCACACATAATGATTACTTGTGAAGATAAATGTCCAAATGCCATCACTCTCAGTATCTTCCCCTTCTTTTTTCTTCCCCCAGTTTTCTATGCTGAACATGACACCAGACGGTAGGGGGTATTCTTCCAGTCAGTTGGGGACAGCTGTCCTGGCTGTGCCACCTCCAACTCCTTGTGCAGCCCCAGCTAGTCACTGGTGGGGTAGTATGAGGAGAAGAAAAGGCCTTGACTGTGTTGTGGTTTAAGGCTCTCATGCTGCTGAGCCCATGACAGTCTGTAAGCACTGCTCAGCAACAACTTAAACATCTCTGTATTATTAGCACTCTTTCCAGCACAAATCCAAAACATAGCCCCATATCAGCTATGATGAATAAAATTAACTCCATCCCAGCCAAAACCCACACAAATGTGGATAATAGCTTTGTGCAAGAAAATCGTATGGACTGGGACTAGTACCTCAGAATTTCACAGTTGGTACATGTTCAGTGATGACAGATCTTGCTGTGCTGGCCTTGATGAATTCAAAAAATGGTCACTGGTATTTTGTAAGACCTTTGTGCATTCACAAGAAAACCCACTGGCAGCAAGAAAATGCCAGGCTATATGAAAAGTGCTTTTAATACCACAATGAAAAGAATTGGCCTTATCAAAGCTTGACCAATTAAGTTACATGTATTTTCAACTTTCTGTAATGATATGGATTGTGAACATGGTGTTTTGCCTTGCACTCTGATATGAGGCAACTATCAAAAATGCTTGCTGTTTTTTCCAAAGTGTTCAGAAATGCATGACTTTTTCTCTCAACATTCATTTGATCTACCATATGAGCATGAAGTTGAAACCTTGCTTAACAGATTTACTTGCATCTCTGGTGTTTTCCTGTGTCTTAATGACCTTGATCCAGTAGATCATGAAAAAAAGCATAATGGTTTTTAGTATAGCTGAAAAAAAGATAGGATTTTATCCAGAAGCTTCAACACCAGGTTGAAAGAGAAAACTGCATTGAAACTGCTTTGATACATTTAAAACCTTTCACACATTGGGGCTGAAAAAGGTTGGACTTCAGTAGTGATATAAAAAGCTGAACAAAATATTTCACTGTTGCTTTCATTAGTGTAATGAATGACTCTATGTGAAAATAATTTGCAAAATCTTAGAATTGTAGTCGCAATTTAGCATTGAAGGAAGAAGTTTAAAGGTGTTGTGATGGGGAATAGAAAGGAATCTCTTGCATTATTAAGATAAAAATAAAGAAAAGCACTGTTGCCATTCATTAGCTGATAAGACTAGAGCAGCTTCCATGACAGTACTATTGTATAGTCATAGGAGTTCACTATTTCAGCTTTACAAGTAATGGAAGTGAAATACTGATACTGCCTTGAAGGATATCGTTGAAAAAGGACACTGATTCTTTTGAAACTACACTCACTTCGAATTTCAACCATCTCATTAGAGCTGCCATATATAACTGCAGACATGTAGAATCACAACTTTTTTATTGCCTTATCGAATATTTTATGAATAGACCTAAACTTTTTCAGTCATATATATGGGAAAAATACTTTGTTGCCATTTAGGCATGCTATTTTCAGTGTACTTTGTGGACAGAGAACATATTCTCTTTAAAATATCTGAGCGCTGCTATTTATTTTTTTCTCAGCCTTTTCAAGACCAAATTAAGCCGTTTTTATGACTTCAGTCTTTATTTTTTTTGCTTTGTGGGGAAGTTTTCAAAGCTTCTAAATATTTTTGTTACCAGACTCTGGATTACAATTTTGCCCACATCTTTCTATAGTTTAGTGGCCAAAAATGCAACTTTCCAACTGAAAGCACACCAGTGCCAAATAGAGCAGAATAACTACCATCTGTGTCTTACATTTTACACCTCTGTCAAATCCCACTAAAATGACTTTTGCCCTTACTCGCTATATAGGTGACTTAGATTCTAATAGTAATTTTCCACATCTTTCCAGAGTGTTTTCAGTACAGCTGCCAAGCAAAATATTTCATTTTTTCTACCTTTGTATGTGATTTTTCTCCTGAAGCGTGCTAATAGTTTTGCTTTTATCCTCATTTTGCTTCATTTTATTGATTTCATGAGTTTCTAAAGAACATTTAAAATTATATTTCTTTTTATTAATAGAAGAGAAATATAAAGCTAAATGCAGGCCATTAAATACACGCTTTTTAATAGGATTCAACCTTCTTAAAAGTCACATTAAAATTATTGAAGGAAATTTTGCAAGCTTACACTGTAAAAACAACAAGATTGATGTTAAGTACTCCTTATTACTAACCTTCTGTAATGGTTCCCATGGAAATATCTAATGATTTATAAGCACATTCACAGTCCCTTTGGCTTAGGCTTGCTGAGTGCACTCAAAGCATAACCTATATTCATAATCCCTGCTTCATACACTCTTTAAGGATTTGCAAACTCTTGCAAGATTGTAGAATTCACTGCATTTCTTCCACCTTTTGTCGATACACTGTGTTGGCAAGCACTGTGAACACAAGTTTTCTTGATGTTCTTTTTTTTAACTCTGACCTGTAATGATGAAAATCTTTTGTTTCAGGATAGCTTTTTTTCACACTGTCAGACTCCAGTTCATTCTCATGGTCTGATTCCAGACTTACTGAGTCACGAGCACATTTTCACACCTAATCCTCATTTTCCTGGCTCTTTCTTCTTGGCCTTTGCCCTCAGTTCCCTGAATAACCAAGTATCTAAGTAAATCAGTTATCAGGTCCTATGTTGTATGATATACCTATATATCATTCTCTAATTGTTCACGAGATGTTTTATACATTATCTTTCCTTCTCAACTGAATAAACACGCCTGCTTGGTACTTATTTTTCGGTTGGATTACAAAAATGTAATCCATCGGATTTCAAAAATGTCCCATGCTTTTGTCACTACTGTCATCTGTGCAAATCTATTGAAAATAAGTAGAAAGATGGTGCTACAGAAGCAACCATTCTCAAAACTAAAGATGTACATTGCAAGTTTTTATATTTATTGCCATTTATTGCTTCCACTCAGAGAGATTTCAGAGATTTAGTTCCACAGAGCTCCACTGTTTACCTCACCTTTTCACTTCTAATTATGAACCTAAAATAAATAATTTCTTTTATTTCTGGTCATACACCATGTAGCAAATAATCATTACTTTGGGATCTGGTGCTTGACAGAGGGTTTTTTAATTCAGCATATTATTACCTACACTTCATATGAACCTTTTCCTAAGCTAACATGAGATTCCTAGGGATGATATTTTAAAAAAACGTTGACACTAATAATTTGCTTTATTTATATGTACATAGGAATATGTACATATATCCAAACTTAAAGACTCAAACAATTGTAACTTTGTCACCTGCTTTTTATGCAGGTCCCCTTAATTTTTGGAATACATATAGTCACTGAATGTTTGGAATAATATTTTGGTGATACTCTTCTAATATAACACACTTTATAACTTATTTAAGTTACTGATTTGATTTTGTTCCTATAGGTGTGACATTTTGCTTTAGTTTAGGGTAGTACTGTAAGTAATAGTTCCTGGTTTGGGGTGTACTCAGGAGATTTTATCTTATAGCAGTTTATAAATGGATATGGAATCACATATGTTTGAATGAGCAGCTTTTGAGAACTGGCATGGACATCAGCAAAGTAGTCTACATGCCTGACAAGTTCCTCCATGAAACTTTGCCTAGTAAAGCCTAAAGCACACTGCTTCTTCCCTTATATAAACACACAAGAAGATGATAGTAAATGTGTTAGGATGGAGCTTTCCAGAACGCGATGCTGAGTGCAAAATTCCCTGATGTTCAGGAACATTAGTCATAGGTAAAAATTCTGGTCCTCCATCTTGCTATGGTATGCACGCAAAGTCATACTGAAGTGTTCAGTATTTATTGGTACTAGAGGGAGTGAATATAGTGCCTTGTTCATGTTGCATGGTCACCTTACATGATCCTTCATATCTTCCTTGCTGGGATTCCACACCATCTTCTTAAGTGCTAAGTTTCATGGTAAGTGGACATAGGGATTCAGGTCTTGAAACAGGAGGAATTTTCTTTTATTATACAACTGTTAAGAATTTATCACATTAAAATTAGAAAACTTGTTGAGATATAGGAGGCTATTACTCACAGATTGCCATTGCAGCTGTCACCATAATCTCCTGCTGGTTAAAGTAGTTCTTAACAGTTAAACCAAGGTCTCGAGGTAAGCCAAAAACGTCTTGATTTGTGTAGCTAGGTACAGTGTTTTGACTATTTCTTGACTTTTACTCTCAGCAGATAGAAGGAATAGAAGGCTCCACATTGTTATCAGATATTTTCCCTTCCTATTCTGTTGGATTTAAATGGCTTCATCTGGCACACTTCCTGTTGAGTATTTTCTTCATAATGTTTTTTCCTGTGGATGTCTCTCACTTCTGTATTAAAACTATAGTTTCACATATTATATAGATCTACGTCTTTCAAATAAGCAAAGATTTCCTTGAAAGCTGATGTTGCAGATAATGAATTGTTATTCTCCACTTCAAATAATAGGGCTGAACTATGCCTTCTCTGTCTGAGCTACCTTATTATTTACATAATCAGATGACAACCAATATAAATGGAAAAATATCTTCTAAAAATCAACTCTCCCTGGGCATTCAGAATGAAAACAAACAGTAAGTAACATAAAACTTGTCTTATTTTTTCCCCTTTCATATGTAAATCACACCATCTTTGAGATCATGGTAATAAAGCTTCTTTTTTCTGATACTGTATGTTTTATTGTCTCACACTAGCAGGTAGGCTGGAGTATGTGCTGATCAAAGATGAGACATGAGAACTCAAAAAAAGTTTTAATCAAAAAAAAGATTTGAATGGCATTAGACTAGACTTTTGCATACTAAAATATGAAAAAAAAAGCAGAAGAAGACTGTATTTCTGTTTTTCTTAAATTTCATCTTCTGGTTCCCTAAACACAATTTAGACATGGCTTTTTGACTTTTACAGCTTTCAATTCATTTTACTTACACATATAAACACAGTTGTAGCTGAAATACTCCTTTACTTTTTCTTCACAGATGTGAATTTCATACTTCTGCATTTTGGCTTTGTTTCTATAGATTATTTTTTTGTAAATCTTGATTTTGTTGAAACCTAGTACAAAGTAATCTTTAAGAGAATGTTTCAGGCCACACAACCACCTCAGAGTTGCCACATTGCAGACTAAATATTCTTGTGATAGAGCGCAACATTTCTAGGAGAATGAGGCTTTCAAGTGCTTGACTCTCGTGAATGTGTTCATCATGTGATGTCATGTGTCAAATCCCACACTAGGACTTTCACTGTATGTTATTCTGCAAGAAGGCTCATGTCAAGAATTTAGAAGCTGAAGAAATTAAAATATCAGAAAAAAAGAGAAGACCATCTTTGTCAGTTGAGCATAGTTCTATTGCATACAAAGATAAAAAAGAAGAATGTCATTGCAAAGTTACAGGATTCCTAAGAGAAAATTACTTAAACCCAATACATTATGGTATGTGCTAAGTGGCTTTTCTTTTAATAAGCATTATAATCACTGCTAATTGCAATGACAGTTGTGAATCTTGAATAAAACACACTAACTGGATCGATCATATATATGCGAATAGGAGAAAGGTTATCCTGGGTTCAGCAGTAGTAGTCATTTTTCTCCTTCTTGGTAGCTGGTGCCGCATTGTGTTTTTGACTTTTGGCCCAGGAACAGTGCTGATAAAACCAATGTTTTCAGTTACTGCTTAGAACATTTTGGTCTGATCAAGGACTTTCTGAGTCTCATGCTCTGCCAGGGAGGAGGAGAAGCCAGGAGGAAGCAGAGACAGGACACCTGACCCAAACTAACCAAAGAAGTATTCCATATCACAGCACTTCATGCCCAGGATGTAAAAGACAAGGGGCAGAGACCTGGAAGGGTGGGGGTGCACTGCTTGGACCTGTTGGGTATAGGTGGTGAGCGATTGTATTCTTTTTCCCTTGTATTTCTCTTGTCATTATTATTGGTGGTAGCAGTAGTGATTCGTGTTATCCCTCAGTTATTAAACTCTTCTTACCTCAACCTGTGCCAGTTGCATTTTTTCCATTCTCCTCCCCATTCCCCTGGGAGCTGGAGGAAAAAAGAGGGGGGAGTGAGTGAGCTAACTGTGTGAGGGGTTTAAACCATGACAAAGGCGAAGATAATCATGCAGAGAAATAGCATTAAAACCTTTTAAATGACACATAAAACTTAATTCAAATGCATTATTCTGTTGCTGAGCCCTTTCCATAGAGCTAAATTTGAACACTTAAAGAATTAAAATTATAGCACCGTTAACATGTTCTGGAGAAAAAGTGCATGTTACAAAGACAGAAAGCAAATTTAAATTTATCACCTT
The DNA here is from genome assembly GCA_032466535.1 of Forpus xanthops. Classification (NCBI taxonomy): domain Eukaryota; kingdom Metazoa; phylum Chordata; class Aves; order Psittaciformes; family Psittacidae; genus Forpus; species Forpus xanthops. The sequence continues at coordinate 13,993 of JASSUY010045243.1, forward strand.
GAACTCTAGTGACCTCAAATTTAAATTAAGTTCCTAGTCATCTTTGAAGGCCATTTCAGCACTAAAGAGAAAATTCCCTTGCAAGGAATGTGATGTATATTCATGATATAGAATCATAGAATAGGGTTGAGAAGGGCCTTGAGGTCATCTAGTTCCAGCCCCCCTGCCATGGGCAGGGACACCTCCCACTAAACCATGTCACCCAAGGCTCTGTCCAACCTGACCTTGAACACCATCAGCAGCGTAATTTAATTAACTACTTTTTAACTTCATACATTTCTTTTCAATAAATGCTCCTGTAGTGCTTTTTAATTGCACATACTGTTCATGTAGATTTCCTCAAGAAAAAATACATTTTGTCATCTCTAGACTCTGCAAGTGGACTCAACTGATTGCTTCTACAACCTGCACAAAGTCCCACAGACCTTACCCTATGGGACTATGAAGATACATGCTCCCTGTGCTGAGCTCTGAGATATTAATGGGTAAAATAAGGAAGAAGTTCTTTACTGTAAGGGTGGTGAGGCACTGGAATGGATTGCCCAGGGTAGTTGTGAATGCTTCATCACTGGTAGTATTCAAGGCCAGGTTGGACATAGCCTTGGGTGGCATGGTTTAATGGGAGGGGTTGGAACTAGATGATCTTAAGGTCCTTTCCAACCCTAACTATTCTATGATTCTATAATTCTATGAAAACCTGCAACTTACTTAAGGCTAGGTATTACTATTACTTGCTGAAACTTCACATAAGCCCACAGAGTATGGAGTTTCCAATTTTTTTTTTTTCTGTGTCAGAATATGCCATTTATAAAATTTAGAGGTGAGAAAACTCTGATACTTTCTCAAAATTTGACCAGTGACACACTGCACTAGAAAAGAGGTGATGCAGTAATCTCTCTAAAACTTCTGCCTGTGTAAAATAAGGTTGTTGCATTTTGTGACCTGCATTTGACAAATACAGCTAATTTCTGTATGTGTGGGTCAGAAATTTATATCCACACCTTCAGACCAGTAACCTTATTGTCCCATGGACTGTAAACAGCTTTCAGAAATCTTCTGACAGATAAGATGTGAATAATTCTACCTTTAACATATTCAGTATCTGCTTTGATAAGTGAAAATATTCGAGACTTTAGATTTACTTTCTTTGCACACAACAAAAATAAAATAACTCAGATATTTGAAATTATCTTCTTTGCCAAATTTAAACATTTGGTATTGTACTGAAAGATGTAGGATGGATGCACTGGAGGTGAGAGATACTTTTAAAAGAGATATTAATTAAAAAAAAAATAGATTAATATTTCATTAAAAATTCTGCATTATCTGCAGATAGTTTTGAGTAAAATTCCTTTGTGCGTGTAGGCGTTTCATCACAGTCCATGCTTTCACTGGAAGTCTGTAAGTAGGTACAAAAGTCCTTGGGGGAATTTTTCAGTTCCTCCTTACTCCTAAGCCAGATGTTTTCACATGGTTTTCTTATTTCATCTTTTTACAGCAGCTTGTTCAATATTTGGAAAACCTGTGTGTTAGAAACCCATCCCCAAATATTTTCTAAACTCTGTATATTTTGCAACTTCTATAGTCTCCCAATACCAGTGTACATATATGAAAGCACTCAAGGAGTTGTCATTATTTTAAAAAAAACATTCTTTCTGAGTAATTCTGAAAACAATAGTTGAATACCTTGAACAAATGTCCCAAAAGTACATTTTTCTATTAATTTTTATAAATTAATTATGATTACTTCTCACGTTTCACTTCCAGGACTAAGCTGTTGATAGGTAAGATAGCAAACACTTCTGAGGTCAGGGATGACATTTTTCTTATCTCTGATCTAGTGTGCAATCTTTTAAAATGAAGTAATAAAAATGTGTATCAAATTTATTTTCTCTGCTGGTTAATTTTTACCTTCAATTACTTTTTCATGGCACTCTACGCTTCTTCCCTCCCTCCCTCCTTATCCTCTTTTTTCCCTCCTTCCCTTCCTTCTCCCTCCCTCCCTCCCTCCCTCCCTCCCTTCTTCCCTTCCTCCCTTCTTCTCTTTCCCAAAATGCAATACACCATTTATTTAAAATAATGCACAATTCAGTGAATAACGGTAGAGGATAATAGATATTAATTTAGGAAGATAACAAAATGAGGATAAAACATACAATCATATTTTGTAAGTCATGCTATCAAACTTGTTACTCATATAGTCCTGCATCCAAAATATGTTTTTTTAATACTGGATAAACTTATACATTCTTATTTATGGAACTTCTATCAATTGACTGGAAAAAAAAAATGCTTTAAGAGTGCTCTTTCCACAGGAAGTTCCAGCACAATGCAATTTAATCTTAGTTGGCTGGTTGTAGCCATTGTATATGACAAAATGCAGCTCAGAAGTTTGCTGCCTTATTTCTAATTTCGAGTTTTCAGAACTGTATCTTTCATGTACTTTGTTTTTTTTTCCTGCATACATTTACATGACCTTTTCAGGACACCCTTGATTTACGGAACAGAATTTCATAACTCACAAAGTTATAAAGCAGGTATGTTTATTGTGGCTCCAGGGGAAAGGGGGCTCTCTCCACCTAACTTGCACACCGAGAGCTCAACAAGCTAGATATTTATTGCACACAAATATACATATTCATTAATTTTCACAAGCATAGGAAGGGGTTTCTCAGAAGAAGAGGAGATTATTACAGCTAGTTCTAAGAACTCATTAATACCATGCCTTTCCCCTGTGCCCCTGCACACTGCCATCTGGTGGTCTTGGACCAGGGTCTTCTGGATGAAGAATGAGTTCTTTCTCGCCATGCATTTTTCACCTTTGGCACAATTTCTCCAGCTGGCAACCTCGACAGACTAGTTGAAACAGGTTCCTGCCAGACATTCATCTGTTTGAGGGAAAAAGATCCCTGATTATAAACAGTGTGTTCAGTTATAGGTTATATTTTAACTACAACACTAGCAAGAACAGGAACATACCTGTTCCCTATACTAAGACAAGCAATATGTAGTTTGAAGAAACCTTAACCCTTTCCTTAGCCTGTTATGATTCCTCACATCATCCTGGACTACTGCTTATGTGAAGTAAGAGAATGTTCTGCATACTCTGCTACATAATGCACACTGTGCAGTACATCAGACTGCTGTCCTACCAGTCATCTTCACTGTAAACATGCATGAATGCTCAGTTTTCAGGGTGTTCCAAAAAATGAAGTACGTTGTGTTGAAAACTGGAAAGATCTGCTCAATTTTTGTAGAGAAAATTATTTTTTCCTGTACAAAGTGACGGTTCTTCAAAAAACACTTTTCTAGGATAGATTTTTTTTCCGGCAGATATATTTCAAAGAATTATTTTCTATGAAACTGTGCAACTCTAGAAACCACAGGAGAAATTTGCCTGCAAATCAAAATCTATCTGTGGGTCCTGAAGGAGCTGGTAGATGAAGATGCTAAGTCACTGTCCTTAATATTGAGTTTGTGAGGTGGGCTGATGACAACCTCATGAAGTTTAACCATGACAAGTGTAAGGTCCTCCACCTGGATTGGAGCAATTCCAGGCACAGCTACAGGTTGTGGAGAGAAGAGATTCAGAGCAGCTCTGCAGAGAAGGACTTGGGGGTGTTGGTTGATGAACAAATGAACATGAGCCGGCAGTGTGCTCTTGCAGCCCAGAAAGCCAACCGTATCCTGGGCTGCATCAAAAGGAGCATGACCAGCAGGTCGTGGGAGGTGATCCTGCCCTTCTACTCTGCTCTCATGAGACCTCACTTGGAGTATTGTGCAAAATTCTGGTGTCCTCAACATAAAAGGGACATGAAACTGTTGGAACAAGTCCAGAGGGGGGTCACAAGGATGATGAGAGGACTGGAGCACCTCCCCTATGAAGATAGGCTGAAAGAGTTGGGGCTGTTGATCCTGGAGGAGGCTGCATGGAGACCTCATAGCAATGTTCCAATATCTGAAGGTGTCTGTTGGGATACTGGGGAAGAGCTCTTCATGAGGGACTGTAATGAGAGGACAAGGGGCAATGGTTTCAAACTTAATCAGAGGAAGCTTAGATTGGATCTGAGGAAGAAATTATTTCCTGTAAGCGTGGTGAGGCACTGGAATGGGTTGTCCAGGGAAGTTGTGAATGCTCATCGCTGGTGGTGTTCTTAAGCTGGGTTGGACGTAGACTTGGGTAGCATGGTTTAGTGTGAAGTGTCCCTGCCTGTGACGGGGGGGGGTTGGAACTAGATGATCTTAAGTTCCTTTCCAGCCCTAACTATTCTATGATTATATGATTCCTTGTGTCAAAATACTCAGATCCATAACATGGTTTGAATGGATCTACCTCGTTCCTCTTAGTTCTTCCAGGTACAGACATCTTGAACCCAGCATGAAATTAACAGCTATGTCATTTTATGAGTTCTCAGATATCACTGTTACTTGTCTCTATTGTCTTCCATGTTCATATATCAAAAATGATAGCAAGAAAGACTAGATTCTTGGAGGAGTGGGACTCTTGGATTAGATGGATTTCTAAGCGCCCTTCTTCACTTAAATATTTAAAAAAATGTCTGCATGTATTCTGGTTTAGAAAATATTTAAACACCTGTGATCCAAAAAAAAAAAAAACAAAACCCCAAAACTAAAACCCCCCAAAAATCTTCCTATCCTATTTGATCCAAACTCTTTAATTGCCTACAGCAGTGATGGGTTGTACACACAAAAATATCTAGGAATTGACTGCCTGGTATTTCTGTGCCATACATTCAACACATGAGGAGGATTCATAATGAAGCAGTTGCCTTAACTTTAATAAATGGGACCAGAGACCATCATTATAGCACACCTGTTTCACCTTAAGATTGAGGCCAGTGTCTGACTCCTACACCAAACACCCCTATGGCACACACAGTTTCATATATTGTACTCACAGACAAAACCTAGCTTTTCAGGCTTTACATACAAACTCCTCTTTTGCTCCTTTTATTCACTTTCCTAACCCTTGGTTTATTGTTTATTCAGAGGTATAATCTGTTTCGAATACAATACTTAGGTAGTAAACTTTCAGGTAAATTGAGAGCTGACAAGCTGCAGTTATTTGACCATTAAGCATGTTGATAGCTTTATGCTGAGTAGCTTAAATAAGTAATTCCTAACCACTGCATGCAATGTATGAAAATGAAAATAATAATCCAGTGTGTTCAAGCAGTCATTCACAACTGTAAATGATGAATGAATGGTGTCATGGAAATACATGTCTCTTACCAAACAAGGACATATAAATATGTTCTGTTCCTATGGGTCTCTATTTCCTACTCATCAGCTTGTTAACAACATTCAGTATATCTCTACCATTCACCATGCTAGCATTTCCAATGCTTATTTTTGTCTTGCATTCCCTTTCTTTCCCCCTCCAGTACACTGAGTTAGCTTTTAATTTCAGTATGTGTACTGCACCTTGGGAACCTCTGGTTTGCATTTGTAATATTTCTATGCATAAGCATTTCTAGATATGTAACTCAGGGTTGTCAGTTGTGCTAGGTAGCAAGGGAATAAAAGCCTAGAATTTAAAAAGAGCAGACATGATAAACCATGCACTGAATTATGTGCCGTAGTTTTATTGATTTTAATTGGCTTTTTGTTAGGCTTTCTTTAACATATTTTCATTTTCTGATTTCAGCAAAAAGAAAATCGCCTTCAATTCTTGGAAAGAAGAGGAATCAATTCTTCTAGATTGCAAATATTTGAGATTTCAAAACAAAATATAAAATGATTATGATACATGCGTAAGAATAAAGTTAGAATTTTAGACATGAAAAATATTGTAACTATACATTTTGTTATAGGAATTACTGATGCTAAGAAAAAGTGTTTTAATGATTATTTTGCTGCAAAAGCTCTAGGATTAAAGTAAATTCAAATATTATATATTACTGTCAACTTGAAATAAATATGTATGAAATTATTTTTTATCTGCATAAGAACAAATACTCTGTTAGATATCAGACAATAGCCATTACCTAAAATTATTTCCTAGAAATAGATACAAGCTTGGATGCAGGCATGCACTAAACTCCACCACAAAAAAGAGAAATAAATACCTGCTGACCAAAGTAGCATTTGTTTAAACTTGTTCTCATGCCGCACCTACATTTTCAATGAAAATAAAACTGTCACCATGAAGATCGCCTTCAGTGTCTTTCAGGGATTTATGGAGCTGCTACTAAAGTTTACAAAGATTTGCAAGGATAAATATTTGTGAAATAGTGTAAAACTAGGGTTAAAGGCATTAATGTTGATAACTGGTGTTGGTAATCATCTTCCCTTTTACAGTCTAATTATTTAATTATTATGAAAGAGCACCTACCTAAATATTGAAATGTTTGGTTAGCTGAAAATATGCATGATAACTTCATAATAATTGGACATCTTGTCGCTTTTTAATTACTTACATGATGGCAACTACAGGTGTGAGCAATCTGTTACAGTCAGAGGCTGTTACCACTACTCTAAATAGGTTCAAGACCCCAGAAAGCAATTGTAACATCCTTTGTGCATGTTTTTCACAAGAAAATCTTAAGAAGTCTTTTCCAATCTAGTTGATTCTATGATTCTACGTTGCCCTAGGTTATGAATGAGTAGGCAGTGACATTTCACTCGAAATTAGGAAAAGCCACATTAAAAGTATCTACTGTGTGGGAAAGTTTGATCTACTGAAAGCACGCACAGACATTCTAATGAACTGCACCCAATGCATGTTTGTGTGTGTTTGCGTTTACACGGATTTAAAAAAAAATAAAAATCATGCTTTAATTAGTCATTTTCCTTGAGATGCAGGACACAAAACACTTGTGCAAAATTTCAGTTGCAATTTGCACATTAATGAAAAGAAACATTCATGCATCATACATAATTTAAAACACAAAAGCATGAAGCATCTGTTCAATGCAGTTAGATTGTCTCATGCCCTCCACATGCACATTTCTCACTTGTAGAACTGAAGAATATTGAGATAAATTGATGTTTCTTTAAGAAAATGAGTAGGTGCTGCAGTTTATTATGGTCTTTATCAGTTTTAGAAAGGCATAATGAGTTTGTCTTAAGGGTTGCTTTTTATAAAATACGAAAATTCCTAGCTATTTTTTCAGTTTTCTGTATAACTGCCACAGCATTCTATAAATAAAACATGTGCATAAATACTTCATAAGGAAGATACTTCTACATAAGCTTGTGAATACAATAAGAGTTTTCTTAAAAAAAAATCCCTGTCATTTTATTTTATTTCATTACTTTTGTTGTTGTTGTGTGCATAAGACTCTGCTTGGCTATCTGGTTTCTTTTAAAAAATGAAAGCAAAAGATTTTAAAAATGTAGCTGCAGGGTAGATGACAGAATACTGAAAATGTTTAATTCCATGCTTCCCTTCCACTTTTGCAGTCATTTCTGCATGTACATATTATATGGATATATTAGTGGGCTAGTATTATTAAATTATAGAGTAAACAACATCTCCATTGACTGTCAGTATATTTGAAAACAAAAGACTTCAGAACTGAGAAAGCATACTGTTCCTCTGTCTTGAGTAGTAACTGAATAACCAGTGGTCTAAACAATTTGTTTATCAATTTTGTTACCAAGTTGTTAGCAAACTGAGTCAAACAAAATATGAGCAGGCCAATCATTAAAGACTAATGGAACAATAATCACCATTCAGTAAACTGAAATAATTGAAAACAAGACAAAATACTGTCAGGATTAAAAAATAAAAAAGGAATAAATGCTGGTAAGCTGTATCAAGGACAGCAGTAACTGGATCATGGACATGAGTTCCCACTGCAATACCATAATGAAAAGGGTGTGTGAGATACTTTAAAATCTGTACAGGAAAGCAGTGAACAAAAGCAGGGAACTAATAACACTTGTGCTGATGTTAAGTAGCAATAGATCTGTTTTGTTAATACTAGTGAAGACTTTATGGAATATCCATGTGTCCTAGAATTTATGTGTGGGAAAATGGGGGATTTGGGGAAAAAAAAAACTTTCCAAACACATGAATTCTAGGAAGCTTGTCTTATTTTAAGATGTCTGATCAAGTTAATCACATCTAATCACAGTCCATTCATTATGGTGTTCCATACGTGTATTTTAGAAACTGTAACTAAACAGATTCACCAAATAAAGTTCAACTTAGTTCACATAATTAGACGCTATATAATGGGATTGACCTTGTTCAAAATCTTCAAATCAAACTATGTGTCTTTTTTAAAAGATAGTGTTGAAGTGTTTGAAGTCAAACCTTAAATCTCAGAATTACCACAGTAATGAAATTTTCTGTCTCACAAATTTCAGCTAATGTTCTGGCCTTCAAAATATTGAAAACCTCCAACTAATTCCTGGTTTCTTCCATGCACTATTGTTATATATTATTTCTACTGCTTCAAAAAGTATCAAACCTACCTAAAATCACATAAGCACAATAAAATAATCATCAATTATTTGAAAAATAATGCTGTAGAACGGGTAGGAAAGAAAACAGAATCAATAAACTATTTGCTTATATTCCTGTAACTTCTGAAATGTAGACATCCTCTTCCAGGAATGGAGAAGAATGACACCAGATGGATTTTTGTTCCTCTTACTTAAAAAAAAAATATCTATTTTAGCTGGAGTCTGAATAGTTAGAAGATGAAAGTCTAAATTTGCTTACCAATGAAGATTAAAAAATGTTAAATAAACTGAAATAAAAAAATATCAATCTTATTAGACTATTATTTTCATAGAATCATAGGGTATCTCAAGTTGGAAGGGACACATGAGGATTGAGTCCAACTCTCTGCTCCTCACAGGACCACCTAAAACTAAATTATATGACTAAGAGCATTGTCCACATGCCCCTTGAACTCTGACAGTCTTGGTGTCGTGACCATTTCCCTGGGGAATCCTGTTCTAGTGACCAACCACCTTCTCAGGGAAGAACCTATTTTATTACTCTCTATCCTGTTCTGTGTTTAACCTAGTACATATGATTTTGACTTGCTAATAAAAGATCATAGACCACATTGATGTGGCAGTGCTTGCTTGGTTCACTTTTAGCCTGAACTGATTTTAGTTTATTCCAGCTCTGATGACTGCTCAGCAGCCAGGTAACTGTTGCCCAGGTTTCCTTTAGTTCTGTGCAGTTATGTGGCATGACACCTATTGTTAAATAACAGATACTAAAGTCAAGCAGACACTCTATGAAGACTGAATTACCTATGACCCTAACTAAAACTGTATTGTGGCAATGCACTCACATACACACAGTTATACCAGAGCACTCAGACTGTTAACTGATATCACAGACAATTGAAGGAGTGCAACCTTGTAAGTCAAGTAAAAATGCTTTCAGAGAAACAAAGAGAACAGAAAAACAGTACTACCTGACAAAGAACTCATCAGGACTTTGATAACTCACCATGAATACCACTCACCTACTACTTTTGAGGAACAGTGGTAACACTGACAGCAGGACCAAAAGGAATGTGAAAAGATGAACCTAACATAAGACAGAAGGACAGATACTAGAAAAGTTTTATATTTATCCGTAACAATTAGATAATTTGGACCTGTGAGTACTGGTATTGTGGTAATTAGACTAATAATAGTTGCAAATAAGAAACTTGGTCTGTTTCTTACAGCATTTGTTTAGGAAAGAAGCAATAGAACCTGATGCTTAGCAAGGGGTCAGCATAGTTCTTTCATGGTATTCATACAAGAAGGAGTTTTGAATCTCTGTAACTTCAGGTATAAGCATGAACTCTAAACCTACAAAAATATGTAGGCAATTCCACTTCATATATACTTCATCCAACCTGGGAAATCAAAAGCAATGACATGTGAATGTGGGCCATACTACTCTAATCTAGTTCGTAAACCTGAAGGATACGTCTGATCGAACACATTGACTTATGCCACTGGTTTACCTGTTGAAATGTCTGAGGTTTTTTGCTCCATAGTAAATTCATCATGCTATGTTTTTATATTGAAACAGCATTATGTTTACCCTCTCTTTTGTAAGATGACTAAACCAAAAAGAGTGAAGATAGGTCACACCAATCCCCTTTTGACACAGACGTGTTTATTTACTATCTTGTCTGAGGTCAACTAAGAGCCAGCAATAATAAACCTATAATTAGCCTATTAAGATATTTGTATATTCTTAAAATGCAGATTGATATAGAATGCAAGATTTGATGAAAGTTATATTTGGCACTTAAGAATACCAAACTGCTTTCAAATGAAGAAGAGAAAGTTAAAAGTTCTTGAAACAATAATTTCTAAAAAGGAGTATAGAAGATGACCTAGTCTGACAAAGAATCATTTCCAGTTTCTATGAAAGGGGAAAATTTTAGTCAAGAAGTTTGCCACTTGTGCAATTTAACAGAAAACATTATGAAAAACAAAATCTCTCAAGCAACGGAATGAAACAATCCACCTAACATAAGGAAATCTCAAAGTCCTACTGATAAAGACTGAGTTACTTTACTGTCGCAGATGGACATGCACTTCACTTGTGACAAAAATAGCAATATGCTTATTGATGTAAAACAGTGATTTAAGAAAGTTTGGCGCTAAATGAGACAGTGATTTAACAAGGTTCAATGACAAGGTAAACTTCATTATTCACTGCATAGAGGTTAGTGTTAGACAAAACTCTCAGGAAGATCCTCCTCTTGAGTCAGAAAGGACATCCTTGCATTTCCAAACTTTTTTAGGGGAGTTTAGGTTTCTACTGGATTCAGACTTAGAATGGTTTATGTCTAAGGGATTATATCTCTACAACCAAAGCTTTATACTATTTAGCTAAGATTTCAAATTGAACATGCTGTTAAATCACTTATCAGGAATCTGTTGAGGCAAGGAATCTCTCAATTTCAAGGAGTAACCTTGATAATCATCCCTACTCAAGAGTAGATCTTGGCATGCAGCCTGCTGCTGTGAAGGAGAGCTCAATGGGTCCTTGGCTGTCCATTACTTATGGAGTAAGATGATTGACTTACAGTCACATTTGCATACTGACTACAGCAGTTAGGGGTTTTTCCAAACTTGTCTTGAGTAAGACCTTGACCAAGACTGTGGTGGGGGGTGTGCATGCACGTTTCTTATATTAGCCATTGCCTATTGTGTTGCTTTCTCTGCCTCCCAAATTCACTTTGAATCATCATGACCCAGACATATCCACTACCACCACCACTGGTGGTTATCACTTGAGTTATGGGAAATAAAAGTCATGCTGGAGACACCACTCTATCACATTTACCAAGATGAAGAGCAGGTACCAGTAGGGGCCAAAATTTTTTTTTAGAATCTTCTTGACAAATCAGCTAATTAAGAGAGAGGCATGTACAGTCTGTGACCACTTGATAAAATTAGAGGTTAAGTTTTCCTTCACTTCATCTTTTTTGTTTATAAGACCTTATAATTGGGTAATTTATTTGGGATATTGTAACAATGGCTTGTTACTCAAAGTGTGATTTAAAGTAATTGTATTAAACCTGCCTAAGAACAGCAAACTAAAGTCTTGAGAAACATTAAGCAGTGTTCCAGTACGTCCTCCACTGAGTCTGAAGATAACAGGACGACTACCCTTAGATATTCAGAGCCCAGGAAAGGAGCTTGTACTGCAAGAGAAAGATTTTACAGTATCTTCCACTAGCAGCAATGAAGCTCTCTGGAATTCAGCAAAGTCTTGGCCCTCCAACCTTGAGGGCCATAGGAACAGTCAGAGAGTCAGACAGCAGGATTGTTTCACTGTTGTCCTGTTAAGTTAAATATTAGTTTACCCATGATAAAAAAAAAAAAAATACAAGTCACAATAGTTATCAAGAGGCATTTGTTCTTGTAGTTTTGAGTGGAATTTTGTGGGGTGTGTCTATATTTAGTGGAAAGAGAACACAGAAAGTTCATAAGAAGTCCTGCAGGTTTCTGTAAGAAACCTTATGATGAAAAGTTAGTTTGATTAAACACTGCTTTGCCCAGTTAAACCTTATATATGATAACTGCATGAGCCATTCTTCTTGCCAACAGGATGGAATAAATCAAAGTCCATCACTTCTGTACACAGAGCTGCAGAGAGCTTTGTGAATAACTGGGAACCCTGACTACAGTGATATCAAAGCCACAAAACGATAAAACAGTACTATCAAAATCAGATTGCTGAAGCAAGATTCTCTGCAAAGATCATACTACCAAAACCCCTATGAAGAACTCTTAAAATATCTAGATCAGAGTACTAAATTCAATCAGTATATTTTGTGTAAATAAAACCAAACTCCTGCATATTTAAAATACTTAATCTATCAAAATTTACCTGTAATAGAAGTGGAATGTTTCAGAAAGGCATAGAATTTTGCACTAAAAGCATGGTTTCTTCATATTATTAAAAAGAAAAAAAAAAGTATACTTTTTGTGCTAAGCAGTTACTTCTCCAACATTTTTAGGCACATTACTCCCTTACGGTCACGTCAAGAAACTTAATTTACCTTTAAGTCCTTTCCAACCCTAACCATTCTATTATTTTATTTATGTCCTTGAGAAAATATTGATTCTGATTTTAATAATGTAATATAAAATATAGAGGAAATAATTTTTTTTTAAAAAAAGCTAAAGAGCTCAAAATTTCTTTTGAATAAAATTACACATTCTGCCTTTTTTTACCTTCATTTATTTTGGCTTGACCATTTATTTTGTAAAAGGATTCAATTTGCCTGCAAATTAGGTGATTGCTAACATTACCTCACATTATACAACTCTAATGCAATCTTATTGTTAAGCTGCTTCTTATAATTTAAATTGGTTGTGTAAAAATGAGATTTAAAATGTTAATCTTGCAAATGTATTGATGTCTAGTTTAATATGTAAGAGTATTTCTGTGAAATTAGTGATGCTTTTTATATCTTTGATTTCAGGTATGAAGATATATACAGATCTGGGCCTAAAAAATAGCAAATTTTTTTTCTTGACAAAACAAACATGAATATTCCCAGCAATGAATATTCAAATGTTTGCAATAAAACCAACTAAATGCTTTCTGTACATAGAGCATAAATACATTTGACCATCTTTGTATTTCAACAATGCTGTAAGCATTGTTTTTGCTTCCAGATCCATTATTGAACTTACCTTCATAATATGCCTATAGAGATGTATTCTTTTAAATTAATTTTTATGTGCCATGAATGGACAGATGAGACCACAAGGTATTCACTGAAATACTAACTTGTCCCTTGGCCTGAGGGTCAAGGTTTAGATTCATGGAAAGAAAACAGACGTATTGTGTTATAAACCCAGCTACTTTTTTTTTTTAAGTTTTATGTGTATAGCTCCTTAATTCAACCTCATATCTTCTCTTTTTTTGTAGGAGAAATTTATACTGGTCATACTTTATGTCCCTGTATCTGGAGTCACGCACTCTTGGTTAAATGTTAAATGCAATGATAATGAAAAACTTATTACTGTTAAAAAAAAGAAAAAGCCAAAAAACAAAACCAAAACAACCAAAGAAAATAACACCACTGCCCCCCCCAAACATAACAAAATAAAACTCCAAAAAAAAAACAAAACCAAAATGAACAAATGACTTTGTCATTTGTTCTTAGTGTACTGGAATAGCACAGTCCCTAACATGGAACTTATTCATCTTGTTCACATCGTGAAAATCATCCTTTCACAAAGATGTCATCCAGGAGATGACAAGCTTCTGAAGCAGTGAGTATACATCCTATTGGCCTGAGACAGGACTAAAAACTAAACCAAACTAGATTAAAATACCAGTAGATCAGACCAAGACTTAGTTTACTCTTCCACTTTAGTGACCTTGCATTAACAGCAAAACTTACAGTAGCAGCAGTTAAGTCACAATATCTCCAAAACTATTTACGTATATAATAATCCCAAACCTGGAACTAAAATATACTCTGGAAGTGAAGATCACTATAAGTCAGTCACAACTCTCCTCAATTTTCTCTCATCTTTGAAAAAAAGAGAAAAAACAAACAAACAAAAAAACCCATACAAAAAAACCCACCAAAATTGTAACAGTTAAATAGAAATGGGTCCTCTATGCTTTCATGTTGGGCAGAAGACAGAGGGGCTTGTGTTTTGTGAAAAGGTTAATATGACTTCTGCTAAAAAGTTGGTTCTTATTTTAATTAAAAGTATACTTCCTGAAGTTATATGTTCATTTTTTAAAGAAAACAATAGTTAAACTGTTTTGACACATTTTCATTATACATTCTTCAGTGGAATTCTGAAGATGGTAAAAATAGTCACCATGGAATACAAGCACTAGGGTAATATTATGTAATACTGCTGACAGAAATAAAGGGCATATCTCAGGAAAGTTTCCAAAAGACCTTAACTTATATCAACGAGTATGTCTTAAAATAGAGATTCAATTAGTCAGTACCACCCTGGTATTGAAACACCCAGTAAAAATACTGCATTCAGGGTTTTATGTGTGGTCTCAGCAGAGCCGTATGGAGATAGATGATCACCTCCCTGCTCTGTTATACTACCATTTTGCTTTGCAAGCTGTTGTTTTAATTTGCTGCCCACACACCACTCATTTGGGTGACAGCACCAAATGTGCTTATGCCAACTGTGTTTCTGTTTATTATCCCTTAGAGGTATCTGCTTATATTATCTGAAGCAAAATCCCAAGACTGAACAAATTCATGTTACAAAGATAATACAATGAAAACTGCAAATCATAAAAGAACAATGGAAAAAATCGTTGAAATATATCTTCATTTCAAATTTATATCCTGAATAATTACAGGCACAGAAAATGTTCCTTTGTGGATTCATGGTAAATTTCATTTCGAAGGTCCCTATGTTTCTTTCAAATTATGTGAGACAGTAACTATGTGCAGATTTATTTTTTGAACGATTTCTAACTCTGTTTTCATGGAAACCAATAAATAATAATTATAACATATTTTATGTCATATTGTGGCTACACACAGACCATGGTCTACCAGTATTCATCAAGATTTATGATTATTTGGCATAGTATTCTCTAAAAGGTGTTTATGAGGATTGCTGTCCTCAGAATTGCCAGTTCATTATGCCAATGCATACTCAAACCATCCTGTTTATGCTATGATTGACATCTAATTCAGGCAATGCCATTGAAAATAAACTGTCATCTGCTTAGTAACCTGTAGAAGAGCATATGATGATTTACGCAAATGTAAGTTACATTCTGTTGTGTTTACTTCTTTAATAGTAAAAAATAATTCCACATGTTACAGCATATAACACAAGGAAAAATAAAAAGAAAATATCTACTATGTTGTAACCGCCAAAAGATGGTTTCCATTTTTTTCTGATTTAAAAACTATCTAAAGAGCTATACCTTAGTGAGCTATGTTGACTTAAACATGCCAAAATCAAAAACATTGATTTTATTACATTACATCAAGGGCTAGTAAAAAAAAAAGTTTATTATTCAGACACTCTTAGTCTGAATTAATTAATTTATCAGTTGATTACATATGAAAAGTTCCATTAAGTACCATGAAGAATAATGTTGCTTTGCAATAGCATAGTTACACTAATGGATCTACAGTCCTATATGCTGTTTAAAGATGTGGTTTATTGTACACATGACTGAAATCTTGTCCATCATAACACATGGTGGTTAAAGTTTATTTCAGTATATCCTTCATGGTACTAAAACCAGAGGAAAATGAGGAGAAAAAGTAAGAAGAAAAAAAAAAACATTAAATGAAAACGTCAAAGAAAAGAGAAGAATTGGGGAAAAAGGACAAAGAAAAGAATGTGGAAATTAATAGAATTCATTATAGAATCATAGAATCATAGAATAGTTAGGGTTGGAAAGGACCCCAAGATCATCTAGCTCCAACCCCCCTGCCACAGGCAGGGACACCTCACACTAAACCATGCTACCCAAGGCTATGTCCAACCCGGCCTTGAACACCGCCAGCAATGGAGCATTCACAACTTCCCT
>JASSUY010045244.1:0-20777 GCA_032466535.1 Forpus xanthops
ATACCGTAGTTAGTAAACTGTTCTTATCTCAACCTGTGGGAGTTGCATTCTTTTGATTCTCCTTCCCATTTCCCCGGACTGGGGAAGAAAGAGGGGGGAGTGTGCAGAACTGTTTGAGGGGGGCCTCAAACCACAACACATGTCTAAAAAGAGCATCTACAGAATCTTATAAGACTTTTGGGCAAAGATGTCTTGGGTCTGGTCTTAAATATTTCTTTTATGATTGCTTTTTTATGAACTTTTTAATCAATGTACTGGAGAACGCGTTGTCATTCTGATACATGAGTGTATCCCTCCTTTTTTAAAATATAAAAATTAAAAGTTATTAAATATTATTGGTTTTCATCACCATTTGCTTGTCTAAATCTTAAGGTAACCTAGATCAGTACTGGGACTTCTGTTATTCCAGATGTATTTTAATTTTATTAAAGTTTATACTTTCACATTACAATTGCCGTCACAAGAGAACCTTACTGGAAGTTGTTCCAGCTAAGTTTAGATTCCCTTGTCTATTTATTTCTCACATTTATAACTAACTATGTATAACAACTACTAATGACTTGTCATTTCTATATTTGTCAGATACTGTAATAATACTTGCCGTTTTTTTCTGAGTGAAGTGTTGTACCTGGATGTGTGGAGAGCCAAAGTCATCTTACTGTGACCTGTAATGGAAAAGCTGTTATTTTTAATAAGCCCCTATTTTCATTTATATATGTATATATATATATTTGCCATTATGATCACACAGCAGTCTTACAGAACTGTCTTGACTATTAATTTTGATAAGATATTCCCAAATATTTTAGCAGTCTCTTGTATGCTGGACTTCACTTCCTATTTCACTATTTTCTTCTTGAAAGTGTATTATTTATGGCTACTGAGTGAATTTGATTTTTTATTCAACTATCTTTCCCTTTGAATGTTCTTTTTCTGTGTGAATTTCATATAGTAAAGAAGAAAAAACATAGGAAACGAGAGTATAAAGCAAGAAAAAATTATAGAGGGAGTATCAACCAGACCAACTAACTAGCAGCTTCAGGCAAAAGTAGATAACCTATCAACCTCCTCATCACTGTGCTCGTAATAAAAGAGAGTTCACACAGCCAGCCTTCCTTGCTGTAGAGCTTGAAATAAACCAAACCAAAGGGAGAAATTACTACAGTAATTATAGCAACGTGGACAGTAAGAGGACTTTTTAGGGCACTTTCTCCTTCCAGTTTTCACTATTCACAAATTAGGAAGTTTGAGGGGGAGGAATTTAAGCATTTCACCCTTAAAAGAAATATCTAAAGAGTAGATTTCTATTTTTCTTCAAGATAAAGACTCCTAACATCTGGCAAAGTATAGTTCTGAGTAAAACTGAATACACCTTCTGATGTGAACTTTTTTTCGAGATTATTCTCTTTTCAAGAGATGCAAGAAATGAAGTGTCATTATAGACAACACTAGCACTTATCACTTGGGATGTGCTTTTAATAACATTGTAAAGAGCTTAATGACTTTTCTGTGAACTATCAGTCACCTTTTCTGTGACAAAAGCTGCAAGGAGATGAATGCTTTCATCTCAGATTATTTTCTTCCCTCTTCTTTAGTTTAGTTTTTCTGTATTTAGCTGTTTCTGTATTCTGTACTTCTGTATTTACTTGGTTTCAGACTTCTGAATTACCTGGAAATAATTTTCAAAGCCGCATAAGCATTTCAGGAGACATTTTGGCTTGCAAACAGTATAACAGCTGTTCTATTGTAGACAGAAACTGTTGTTGACTCCTTTGGGAACATATACACTTTCAGTACAGACTTATCTATGTCCATATGGCATACACAAGTCCTGAAACATCCCAGATCAACTATCACCAAAACCTGTGTCTCATAATTTTACCAGTTACTGATAGCGATATAGAATTTTTCAGGAAGAATTTCAGGGTGTCCATAAGGCTTTAAGATATTTTCTTTCATATGCAAACTAGTTGCAGCACAGCCTCTTAAGGATGCAGAACCTCTCTTCCCCATCCACCTCCCACCACACACATACATGCACAACTATTACTTCTCACTCATTCCTGTCCTTCTGACTGGCAGAAAGTTAGAATTCCTCATAGATTTTGCAAAAATGAGTGAGAAAGCCTATAAAAATCCCATATGAGGGAGAGGTTACAGTGTGATTTCATATTTTATTGGACAATGGAAGTTCATGAGCTGAACACAAGACACAAATCAGAAAGAAATGAGGTTTTGTCTGTTTCAGCATTGATGGAACCACCTGTCTGACCTGCTCCTGACTGGGAAATATGTTCTAGTGAGTGCCCAGGGTAGGCCTCATCAGAGTACTGGCAACACAAAGGCTTGCTAAGGCATTGACAGTGAAATCTTACTGGAGGGTTGAAAAGAAACCTGTACTAATTGCTAGTACTAATGACTGAGACAGGGGTAGAAAGGGAACACATGGGACAGGACAGTCAGAAAACAAAGATACAGGTGCAGCGTAAAAAAATAGGCTGCTTTTACCATATCACAAAAGAGGATAAAACCTTGCCAGTGACCAAAAAAAGGCTAAGTGATATCATTGTTATGCCAACCACCTTTTCACCAGTGCATACCTCTAACTCCCATCCAGATAATCACTAGGCAAAGTGTGTTGAAACTGTGCTTATCTCCAATAAGTATTAGACACTGCAGTTATTCTTCAAGTGAAGTCAGAGTCCTGAAGTCTCTTGACTGCAACTTTGCTGGCATCACTATGTTCAGAACCTTATACCACCATACCAATAACGCCCAACATGTGCAAAAGCAACAACCACAAAGACAATGACACTGATTACTGAGTCTAGTGACTACTGACAACCTGGTCGATATTGGTAATTCTAGCTAAATGATTCAGTTAATGGCAAATTTTCCCCCTTATAGGGTTGCAACCTTTAATGGCAGAGACCTATGAAAACTCCTTCCCACTTTTTGCAACACCCGTGGAGATGGACTAATTATAGGCACAGATATGGAGAAAAGCAATCCATAAGTGTTTTAAAGGGAGGCAAGGATATCCTGGGAAGGAATTAAAAAAAAAGTCGATAACACAGTTGTCTTGAAAATAGCAAGAGTAAAAAAAAATAGGATGATGCAGATAATGGGGACAGTTCTTTGTCAAAAGCTGCTTTAGTAATTAATTTTAGCAGAGCACATCAAAAAAAAAGGCAAGCGCAAAACTTTTCAAGCCATGGAAAACTGAAAATCTCAATCTCTACTAGCAGACCAGAAGCTACTCACATATTATAAATGACAAGGGCAGGAATAGAACAAGAATCTAGAATAGGCAATTGAAAAATTAATATAACTTGAAGTACTATTCTCTATTAACATAACATCAATACGTAGACAGAGAAATGGAAAAAGACAGCTCTAGCAAAATTAAAAAATGAGCTCATGGATGACTGGGTAAAAAAACCTTTCAAAAGTCTTGATATCCTACAAAAGATGAGGAAAGATGCGTAGCTATGCTTCACAGAAGTCAACAGCCATCTCAGTAGTTCTCATAATTCAAGTGAGACAGCGCTTTACATTTCAGAGCTAGGGGAACAACTTTTTACTCATGATATGTTGCAGTGCCATTTTTCTTAAGTATTGGAAGGTGATATGCATGCTATGAGAGGTTCAGCATGAAGATTGTCAATGTGAACAGGCTCAGTCCAGCTGTACTGCATGTGCCCAGAGTCATAGCAAAACAGTGGGCTTTTCTGAGCATCCTGCTTCATCCGGCATGTTTTGAAGATCATACTAAAGACAAGCAGTAATGTAGTTTCTATATATACAAGATGGACAGTCATAAAATTTTGATTAGCTGGACGTAAGCATTTAAGTTCTCAACCAACATCTAGAAAACCTACACACTGGTTTTCACGTCTCAAAGTTGCCTGAGAACTTGAGAATGCTGCAGTCACTTAAAAGTGTATGACTGAGATGACCTGACAATGACGTGGCCTGTCACTGCCTGTGGGGTCCCAAACTCAGACAACAATCTAAAATGTATTGGTACTAATATCACTATCCCACCATGTGCACATTCAGGATCTCACAACATTGCTCTCATTTTAGACAGAATCATAACCTTATCTCTTTTTCTGCCTTTATGGTAATTAGTATCTTGGAAGACATAAACCTCAATCTAAGTTATTTTTTTATCCAAATTATCCATGCAATACTCCCTCTTTCCTAGGCTTGCTAGCTGCAAGATATCTTTATTTACATAATGTGCAGTCTGTATTTAGTAAATTCTGCTAGCAAAACAAGCCAGGAAGATTTCCACACATTCTTGCAAGGTAACAAAGTCCTTAAAAAAGCACAGCTACAAGATAAAATTTTCTTTAGACTATTTGCTACTTACCTGTTTTTATGAAATAAAAGCATAGATGGTGAACACCTTTTAACTAAGAATTTCAAAATTGCGTATCCTGCTGGGTAAGTATAATTATCTGCATTTCGCACCGAAGCACACTTAACTGCTGTGAGAAAAATAGAACATATAAGCTCAGCACAATTCTAAATCCTGTTTTTATTCAAAATTATTAAAAAAAAAAATTCCCATTTCTTAGAATGCAAAAATCTAAGAGATAAGAACGACCCTGTTCTGAGATGAGAAGCAGACACCAGTAACTGTTTGAACTTCAAGGAACACAGAACAGGCTATTATACAGCAAAGTTAGCCTGAATAACACTGATACCATGATTGGTGGTCATTATACTGTCTCTTGCAAAAGGTATTTTTTTAGTTTGAATCTTGTCTTTTTATGAGGATCCTAGACTTGAATGCAAGACTTTTACCTTAAATGAGAAAAATTCTGCAAAGCCTTTGAACCTTTCTGGCAAACATACTTAGCATACATTTGTAGAAGTTGCTATGTCTGAAAGTATGCATTATATAGCAACAGAAATTTGAGAAACTTGCTAGCCTAAAGTCGGGGTGGTTTTGGGGGGTCTTTATGTTTTTTTCCAAATGGGTGTAAGGGAAGTGTGATGCTAAAGTCTTTTTAGTCTGGGGGGCTGCTCTCAGAGCACAAACTCTTTGATCTGTTTGATCTAGAACATTAAAGAATGGTAAGCAGATGTGACCAACAGTACTGGGATATAGTTGAAGTACCCCTTTTTACAGCACCCTAAAGTCAGATTAGCCCAAAACGACCCCCCAAAACATCTCTAACTTGAACTACCTCTATTGCCTCTAGAGGCAAAGAGCAGAAAAGCTGTATATACTAATAACTCTTTACAAATATCTGATAAGAATACACAGTGTGCAACCAGCCACTAACATTCCTTTTTCTTTAATTAATGGTAGTGTTAATAGACTGCAGGTTTGATTTAAAAGCCAATGGTTCTGCAACCTCTGCAGACACAGAAGGAGGATAAGGTGATGAGGGACAAGCCCTCTACAAAATAAGTGTTAGCTTTACTTAAAGTTTGATTGCTGCCTTGCTGTTGACCTATTGCCCTGAGCTTCTATGCAGAATTTTCAATAAGTTCAACAAAAAGCGGATGCTACTGGGAATATAAGGCAAAAAGCACTGAGAAACAGTGCAAGGATATAATAGAAACCAGTATACGTTTTTGCCCAAGGCTACTGAAATAGCAATTGACAGGCCTACAGGTATTAACTACATGTATAATCCCTATCCTGCTGACATATAGTAAGAGCTTTCGCTCTAGACCCAGGGTGCTTGGAGGGCATAGACCAGGACAAGGAGCATGAATATTTGCTTATTGATTGGTGTACAAGATGAAGCACAATTTGTTCACATACCTGTCAAAATATAAGTCCAAACATCCCAGCAAGCTTTATTGGTCTCTGTAGAGAAGAGATTGCTGTTAAGAAAGGAGACTGAAAGGTTTATCAAATGGAGTACCATCAACATGCATAAATTAAAGCAGGAGCCCTCTTCAGCCTATGACTATTTGAAAGTTCAGTTTTGAATTTAATGATTGAGCTAATCAGAATATGCTTTGATTACTCATACATCTGTTATTTAGAGAAAAATAATTTTCAGAGCACTTATAAACTGGAAAAATTAAAAAAAAATAGTAAGGATTTGAAATCAGTATAGCTTGAACCTGTAATCCAAAAAATCCCACAACATTTAATTCACAGCTGTATCACCACTACTGCTAGTTTTGGGGGCAATGTATGAATTCTATCAGGATGAGCAAGAAATCTGCCTTAAAAGAAAAACATAAGGATCAGCCTAAGTAGTCTTACATTGTTTTCCAACTTACGCATACTGGCTTAGATAGGAAATGCTTTTGTATGTCTTTTGCACAAAATACATTCTGCCTCTGAATAAGGCAATTTTGAGAAAAACTTGCCCTTTGCAGTAATAACTTTCATCTGGGACCATATTTGGCATGCACAGCACCTTTGTTTTCTTAGTAGATGCAGCATAAAACCCAGCCTTATAACATCCTTTTAGTGCTATCTCTGAAACCCATGCTACTACCTACTAATTCAAAATAGGAAAAGTTGGTGGCAGAAATGAAAAAGGAGAAAAAAAAGAGATAAAGTATAATAGAGGGAATAAATGAAAATAACAATAGCTGTCATTTTCCCCTTTACTTTTTACAGCATTTTGTTTTATTTGTTTAATGATATGAAAACGTTTCCTGTTTCTCCTCAATTTCAACATGACCATTTGAATCACATAAACAGAATACACTTCTCCATCATTACATGGAAATATTAGCCACCCCACAGTTAAGGTTGCAGCCAGCTCCCATTATAAAGCTCTATTTAGCAATCTTACAAATTTGGCAAGGAAAATCATTCTGGCATGAAAATTACTGTATACGGTTAAGGCTCACAAGAGCACCTCCAATAAGGCTTAAAAAGAGCTCTATGAAATGGCTTTTTATTGTGTAACTCATTGGAAAGAAGAGAGATGTAAGAAACTCCCTTCAAGCTGTTCACGGTGTTGCAGTAGGCAACAATAACAGACACAGGACCTTTGACAAAAAGTGACTCAAAAAGCCCCAATTAAAGTTAATTTTAAGATGAAGACACTGATACTCTCTTACTTAGTAATGTGTTTTGCAGTGCATGGACAAAAAAGATACAAAACTATAGAACATATAATGGATAGGGAAAGAAAAGTCAAACTTGGGATGTTTGACTTGTTAGAATTCCAGTAGATCTGTAAAACACAGGTGAAGTTGCATGGGTACTAGCAATCTGAGTGGTAGTCAAAAAGTACAATGCCAGTTTCAAGATTTCTGCATCTCTCAGCAATTAAGTGGTTAGGTGGATAAATCTGCACTGCAGCTCTCTCCCATGGATCATTAATCTCATTCCCCTGTTTCTTCTAGAATAAGAAACAGGTCAGATTAGTAGAGTAATTTTGGCTAAGTATCCATTCAATTAATTCTAATCTCAAACTAGTTTGTGGTTCATATGCCATTGATTTACCTGAAAGTCTACTTTTTCAGTTACTTCTTAGTATTTGAAATGCATGGCTGTAATGTATGGCTGTCTCTGGGCTTATACATTCCCTAGATTATGAATATGCCAAATGTTACAAAAATCAAGCTGTTTAGTATAACTACAGATCACTCAACCTACTCTTCTTACCAGCTTGCAAGATATGAGCTTAAAGTTTGGTCACAAACACAACAGATCCAGGCTTTAAACCACCCAGATACACGGAGAAGTGAGCCCTAAATTGTAGAGCACCTAACAAATTCACAGAGCACCTCATCAACAACAGTCTATTCTGCCTCTGAAAATTAGTGTAGAGTCAATTGGTTGAAGTACCCCAGTCTGCAGTTCAATTCACAAAGCAGATGGAGCATTCTGCACCACTTCCCTCTGTGTTCACTTTCAGACCTGGCACTATGCAAAGCCCATTCATAACACCTGCATCCTTAGGAGACAAAAATTCAGGTGACAGGGTTTGCAATGAAAAGGAGAGGGACCACTCCTGAAGTCATAAGGATGACAGCTGTTGGGGCCACATATGTTCCCAGGTCATGCAGATGTAGCAGCTTCGACAAATTTTCTGCCTATTTTGCAAAACAACATTAAATTCCTTAACAGCTCACACCAAGGTAAGTTCAGCCAAGTCTTCTGTCTGCTTCCTCCACTCTAATTATCTTTTTATCTACTGGATTAAATCCCAACAATTTATCTCATCTAAGCTTATCAAAGCACCAAGTACTTTGTTCTAATAACAATAACTTAAAAGACTTGTTACTATTTTTTATACATCAAAAACTATGGTAAATACATTGATCTTTAAAGTGATACTGCCTTCTGAAGAAAAGTGCTACATCATCACTACGTTCAAATTGATGTACTTCGTTTCCAAAGATGACCACCTATTTTTCTAACCTATATCAATTTGTCTATATAAAAAAATCCTAAGTAGTAAATATTCTATTTGCTGAGTCAGAGAATTAACTAAATTAATTCTAAATGAGGATAATGAATACATCATATTAATCTTTTAGGGACAAGGAAAATCTTTGTTTTGTGCTCATATAATGCCTAGAACAATACAATCCCAGGCTATGAGTCCCAAGAGTTCTCACAAAATAATGCAGAAATGGGTTCTCCATTGTTTAATGAATGCAAAAATGATTGCTGAATTTCCTGTGTTTCCTATGGAATACACTTTCCCTGCAATATAGGCACTGCTAACTCTGCAGAGAGTACTCTGGCTGCTCAACTCTAGAACTACTCAGAAGCACACATGTGGGCTGCAGAGGGACCTTAGATTGCTTGATAGCTCCCAGGACTTTTCCAGTACAAATGTGAATCCTACTTGAGTGCTGCTCCAAACATCTTAAATTAATAATCTGGGGAAAAGTAGCAGGATGAAGATCTAATATGGATTGGAATGGCCTTCCTGTTACCACATTTTAAATTCTGTATCAATTGAATCCACTATTATACACCTTAACACTTACTTCCTCTAACTTCAGAAAATTAATTACACTTTCATTCTCTCCTCTAATTGTTTCAAATCTTTCTAAAGACTTACTAAAAGAAAAGCAAACACATGCAGACAACAAAGATTACAGAAGATCAGAGATCTCTAAAAAATAATTTTTTTCAAGACACAAGATTGATATCATTACTACCTAATAAATGCATTAAATATTCACAAGAAGCAGAAATTAGCTCCCTGTTATCTGAAGCAAAGAGAGAATGTGGTTAAAATACTAAGTGCTTAGCACTCTGTGAACAGAAGTATCCCACTTAGAAACATAATGTTAGCTTAAACAAACAGGAATATAGCTGGTGCTTTAAAGCATATATTTCTAATGCATCATAGGAAAAAAGAAATATTCTGCTATGCTTAAAATTTCCTTTTCTTTGTTATATTAACTTGTCCATGGTTTATTAAACAAGCAAACATAAATGGATGATGATCAAATAAATAAGATTGACTCTTTTCTGTATTTTGCAGATTTCAAGTAATACCACTTTCCAATTACTTTTATTACCCAAAGGCACAATAATAGCTGTCACAGAATTTTATTTTATGAAGCAGCTAGATCATATTACATACAGAACACAATGTACATGTATATTCAGGCATTAAGACCATGAAGACTGCATTGAATTCTTAAACCAAGATACCACCTTTCTGATGCCCTTTCAAAGAGCAAAGTATTCACTGTATGTTTAGGCTGGAAAAAAATAGCACTAGTAAAGATAAACCGCTCATCCGGATTCTCAGTTACAAAGGTGAACAGACAGGTAGATATTAAATGATTTGACTTGAAAATCCTATCGATCAGGGAAGACACTGTGACTGAAAGGCTAGATTATTTATTTAATACTGCATTAATACCTTTATCCCCACTGAATACCTGTTGGAGTTTTCATTTATTGTAAAAATGTCAGATACGCATCCTGTGGGCAGTACCTTCCCAGTATCTCTTTATCTGTATACAATCACTCTGCATCACACATTTGACTTGTCTGAGGCAATTTCATGGATTTCATACAAAAATAACACAACTGGTGAGCCAGGCTATGGTTCCATTATCAGAGTGCTATGGTAGGAAGCAGAGAGGTGAATTGGCTCAGAGGCAGTTTCAGGAGATATACTTGCTACAGAGAGCAGAGGTTGGCAGGATATTCCTGTGGGTCCTGGAAAGGCTTGCCAATTCTCAAATCTGCACTCGTGAAAGAGGATCAACACATAGCACATCTTCTTTCTGTACACAGAACGGCTGCTTCAGGCTATGGCAGTCTCCCTCCTTGACATGAAAGGAGGTAGCTTCCTCTCGTAAAAAGAAACTCGCTTAACAGAGCAGAGATAAATTGGGACAGGCCTTACCTTGCTTTTGGCATTACAAAGAATGAAGTAAAACCCTCAAAAATATTTCTAGCTGTACTCTGCTCATGTTTGGGCCATGCTTCTGCAGTGACCAGGAATAGAAGTAAAATTAGTGAAATCACAAGAAAAGACAAAATAAATAAAAGAATACCAAGGAGATTGTTAAGTCCTAATACCCTGAGACATCCACTTCCTAAAAGGCATGATTTGTGGCCATGGTCCACTGCCGATTAGGACTTTGATTCCTAGTAGGTTTTGTGGGGGTTAGGAGGTTTTGTGATCATATGGCTGCTATGCTCTTTCTTTGTCATGCTATATAGGCCTAAAGTGTTTACCTGCGGTGTGGGCTTATTTTTGTTCTTCCTCTCCAGATTTTGATTATTCAATACATGTCTCTTTCACTGAAGTCACCTAATTTGGATTAGCATTAAAATAAACACAGCTGTATGAAATAACACTTTTTGTGAGTATCAGCCTGACAAAAAGCTCATAATTGCAAACAAAACCATAAAACACATTTTTTCTTTAATGATAAGGGCATGAGTTGGCCTGCATTATCAGGTTTATATCTCAATTGTCATTGCAGATGAACCCCTCATTCTGATTACAGGAATGGAAGGGAGTACCTAGATCATCACTCATGTTTATTTCATGAGGCACTAAGAATACTTACAAAACAGGACAAAGCTCTGCAGTGTGTCTAGATCTGTATCAAAAGGCCACAAAATGGGATCACAAAGTGGTGTCAAAAGAGAGCAAATGTGCTTGAGGATGTTGCCATGGACCACACAATAGCAATAAGTTTGTTAAATAACAATCTTAGCTGCTGTGTACTGGAAATGGTTAAGTTCTCACATTAAAAAGGAAGGTAACAATAAAAATGTAACACAGTAATCCTACATGAGGCAATTAAAGTGGCAATTAGTTTTGCTTATTCTTGAGCTAAGGAAAAAGATATATCAGTCAAGTATCTGAAAGTTTTTTAATATCACAAAGGCACCTGCAAATTTTCTATATTTTCTCTCAGCGTCTCTCAGATTAGAATGATCTCAGCAGTGGTTTGTTTCAGGTCAAGTACAGTCTTCTAAACCATTCCTAGGTGTAATTCAAGTTTTAACTCAGACCTGAGACAATTCCCAACAGGCAATTTTAAAGTGGCCTCCCTGTTTTTATAGAACTGTTAATCTGGGAAGGGACCTCTGGAGATCATCTAGTCCAACCACCTGTCTCACATCAGGGTCAGCTGGAGCCGATTGTTCAGGGTTGTGTCTAGTGAGGTTTTGAGTATCTCCAAGAAGGAAATCCAACAGTCTTTGTGGGTAACTGTTGTGGTTCAAGCACCCAGAACAGTAACCTGTTAAAGTATTTGACCAGGTTCACAGTAGAAACATTTTTTCTTAAGTTTAAAAAAAATTTCCTGTGTTTCAATTTCTGTTTATTGCCCCTTGTCCTGTCATTGGGCACACCACTCTGATTGTGGCTCTTTCAAATTCACATCCCACGATTCCTCCAAGCCCTCTTTTTTTGAAGATGAACAGCCTCAGCTCACCTCCATGTAAGATATGCCTGTTCATCCATCATCTTTGTGGCCCTTTGTTGGACTTGCCCCATCACGTTCATGTCTCTATTATACTGGGGAGACAAGGACTAGAATCATTCCAGTGCTGAGTAGAGAGAAAGCATCACCTCCCTGGACTTGCTGGCAATGTTTTGTCTAAAGCAACCCAGTTTTTGAAGATAACAGAGTTTAGTAGTATAGCTGTGGCCAAGAATGCACTAACTTCAGAAACAGAACATAGGCAAGGCACTGTTTAATTTACCATCATTTGTATTACTATTTGTTTCCAAAATTATACTAAATTATTAGAGAGTTACCAAAAAGTTAAAAACTTTGGAATTCAAAGGAATTTAAAGAGTTTTATGGATCCTATGAAGTAAATCCCATTGCATGACATAGATATAGAAATTAAGAAATTCTGCATTTTCTCCCAGTTCCAACCAGTATTCTTCAGAAAGTAAAGGTGCATGGAAGATATTAACATTCAATTATATTTAGCTTTTCTGTAGACCAGATGTTTCAACACCATTTAAAGGTTCTATATACATATTAAATTTCGTCTGCATCTCAAAAATAAATGTAAGAAGTCTATGTCTGTTTTAGTGTGATAAGATGCTGCCAATGATTTGGTAAACAGCATTGCTTTGGTCTGAAAAAAATCTGTTCAACATGTTACATTTCACTCTGTTATCTCACATCTTGAGCAATGCTGTAATCAGTCCACATACTGCTTTGCTAAGTCCATGTAAGAATCAAATAAATTAAATGATCTTTAATCTTTAGAGTAACTTTATTTGTTATGACTTCACAAACTTTACTTCTGATTCCTACCAGTTTTCTACTTTTTCTTTACCTCAACAAGAACAGAAAATCCAAGAACCTCAGATTTAAATTGCACTGCAATTTACACTCCTAGAATTTGTAAGACAATGTGACATAGTATTGCGAAACTCATCTAGCACCAAAAAAAATCAATTAGAATGAGTAAAATTAAGAGATATCTAAGAACATGATGAAAAAATCAAAGAATGGGATTTCAATATGGAACTGAGAACCTAAATTTCCTACTTTCTATGGAACCTTTTCCACATTGGTAAGACAGTCAGTAATTTCTAAATCTGATTTTACTGGGTTAGGAGTGGGAAAATACTTTCCACACTATTAGCTTAAGGTCTGTAACATGAAAAACTGGTCATCCATCTCTAACTGGCATATCTAAACAAAGTAAGGTTTTAAGTGTCTAAGAAGAAATACAATATTTGACCCTGCAGAGGTCAAATCTTCCCAGTCTCCTACAGACAACAATGAGAAATCAGCTGTACCTGAAGGATAATTCAGCACAGCTACCTAATATGGCTACTCTACACATAGAATCATAGAATCACAGAGCAGTTAGTGTTCAAAAGAACCTTAAGATCATCAAGTTCCAACCCATGGAAGAATCTTTTTCTACTACAGAGACAGGCCAATGAGATTATCCATACTAGATGGGAGTAATACTCGGCGGTGTCAGAAACAAATGAGCATCATATCAACCCAGAACAGACAGCAGTAAAGGTATTGGCCAGACCAGGAGAAGATGATAATCTGTAATGCAGGCTTAGTAACTAGGAATATCCGTAGGTCAGTGAGTCTAATTACTCTTTATAAGTAATCCTTTTCCATTACAGACTTGTATTCATAGCATTTACCCAGGTTGCAAGACACTGTTCTAGGCTATCTTCATCCTAAAGGAATTCAAATCTATTATTTCCTGCACCAAACAAACACATTAGAAAGTCATTGAATAAAAAAAGCACAAAATGGCATGGGCTGCAATCCAGCCCGTTTACTGCCATCTGAATGCTTTCAGTTCCAGAATTAGATTTAGGTGCTGGCCCCACCCCTCTTTCTTTAGCTGTACAAACTTTAACATGTCCAAAAGCATATGAAAAATCTTAAACCTATGACAGATTGCAATCAGCTTCATTTCCAAGGCTAGTAACTTCAGGGAGGTTAATGATAATTTTATGAAATTATTATTTGCATATGCATAGTGGTTATATGTCCAAGATGCAGTGGATTGGACTGCAGGCCTACTGGCTATGGCTTACTGAAGCATTTTGACAAATCACAACTGAAATTGAAATTCCATCTGCATAAAACAGATTTTAAGAGATCTATGCAAATAGAACCATCTTGTTTTCAGATCTAATATTCAATCTTAATTGTTATTTGCTGACACTTTTCCATATACTGCTCTATTTTCCATTACTGCACATTGCATGCAAAATCTTGGGGGAAAAAATAGTCTTTCTTTCTAAGCACACAAATTCTAAAGCTCTCCTCAGCAGAATATCAGATAATCTGTCTTAATGAAAGTGATAGAAACTTTTCCAAAACACAATTGCCATTCATATTGTAAAATGAAAAGGAAGAAAAAAAAAATCAATACAGGCTTCATAGATCCGCTGTACAGATAAGTAGATCATACCACCCTCCATCACACAGCTTGTCAATAGGGCTGGTTGTATTATTCAACAACTACAAGAACAATGCAATTCTTTTAAAGAAATAAGATTGTGAAAGATAGGAATAGACTCTGTAAAATTTGCCCAGCATATTAGAGCTTCAAATATTCACATAAACATCCTATGAGTCAGGTAAACCGTCATCTCCATTTACAAGTTGAAGATTCCGCAAAGGAGGACAATCATGGCAGTGAGGTGAAGTTCCCCATGGCTGGAAAAAGGGAAATATAATCCCCAATTTCAAGAAAGAAAAAATGGATGACCCAGGGAATTACAGACCAGTCAGTCTCACTTCTGTGCCTGGCAAGATGATGGAACAGATTCTCCTGCAAGGCATGCTAAGGAACATGAAAAACAGCAGGATGCTTGGTGACATCCAGCACAGCTTCACTAAGAGGAAACCCTGCCTGACCCATCTGGTGACCTTCTACGATGGGGCTACAGAACTGATGGACAGGACTAGAGCAGTTGATGTAATCTACCTGGACTTGTGCAAAGCATTCAACACTGTCCCACATGACATCCTTGTCTCTAAATTGGACAGACATCAGTTTGATGGACCACTCAGTGGATAAAGAACAGGCTGGATGGCTGCATACAAAGAATTGTGCTCAATGGCTCAATGTCCAGCTGGAGATCAGTAAAGAGTGGTGTCCCTCAGGAATCGGTATTGGGACCGGTCTTGTTCTACATCTTTGTCAGTGACATGGACAGTGAGATTGAGTGCGCCCTCAGCACGCTTGCCAAAGACACCAAGCTGTGAGGTTCGGTTGATAGTTGCAAGGAAGGAATACCATCCAGAGGGACCTTGACATGCTTGTGAGGTGGGCTGATGCCAACCTGATGAAGTTTAACCATGCCAAGTGCAACGTCCTACAGCTGGGTTGGAGCAATTCCAGACACAGCCACAGTTTGCACAGAGAAGAGATTCAGAGCAGCCCTGCAGAGAAGGACTTGGGGGTGTTGGCTGATGAGAAAATGAACATGAGCGGCTTCAATGTGTGCCCACAGCCCACAGACTATAAGTATCCTGGGCTGCATCAAAAGAAGTGTGACCAGAAGTTTGAGGGAGGTGATCCTGCCCCCTATTCTGCTCTCGTGAGACCTCACTTGGAATATTGTGTGCAGTTCTGGTGTCCTCAACATAAAAAGGACATGGAACTGTTGGAACAAGTCCAGAGGAGGGCCACGAGGATGACCAGGGAACTGAAGCACCTCCCATAT
This sequence comes from Forpus xanthops, assembly GCA_032466535.1. Taxonomy (NCBI): domain Eukaryota; kingdom Metazoa; phylum Chordata; class Aves; order Psittaciformes; family Psittacidae; genus Forpus; species Forpus xanthops. The sequence goes on from JASSUY010045244.1 coordinate 15,615, forward strand.
GAATATAGGCTGAGAAAGTTGGGGCTGTTTAGCCTGGAGAAGAGGAGGCTGCATGGAGACCTCATAGCATCCTTGCATTATCTGAAGGGGGCCTATAGGGATGCTGGGTAGGGTCTGTTCATGAGGGACTGTAGTGAGAGGACAAGGGGTTCAAACTTAAACAGGGGAAGTTTAGATTAGATATAAGGAGTTATATTAGATATAAGAAGTTCTTTACTGTGAGGGTGGTGAGGCACTGGAACAGGCTGCCCAGGGAACTTGTGAATGCTCTATCTCTGGTGGTGTTCAAGGCTGAGTTGAACAGAGCCTTGGGTGAGGTGGTTTAGTGTGAGGTGTCCCTGCCCATGGCAGGAGAGGTTGAACTAGATGATCTTAAGGCCCTTTCCAAGACTAACTATTTTGTGATTCTGTGAAATTCAAGAATAAAACGAAGTGAAAGCCTTAGTGTCTCTGCCCAGTGCCCAGTAGAACAGACACCACAAAATCTCTAGCACAGTGGATGTGATCACATTAAAGTGATGAACTTCAATTCAGCCAGAGTACACAGTTATTAATATTCTGCTGGAACCACATTAAAATCTTCTTTCTAGAAATATTTAACACAATTTTTCTTACATGAAAAATAAAAAATAGGAGGGAAAATTGTTTCCACTTCAGTGAAGATCAAGAACTATAACTAATGGGATCTGCTGTTTGCAGAACACACGCAGAGCCTTTTCCACAGACAGAAAAGCAAGATCCCTGAAATTTACAGAAAATGTGCTCCAACTAGATTTCACTGCATCAGAAAGAACTACCCAAAATTCAATGTTACCCTTGACACAAAATGCTTGAGTGATCCTTCTATATCCTGTGTTCTTAGTTGTATCACAATCCCAGCAGTACAAAGTTGTCATCTACAATGGTGCTATGCAAAAAAACCTGAACAGATACGACGAAACATGAAAAATCACAAATAAAAGGCTAACCATAGTAATTTATATTCGTAGAAGTTCTGCTGGTTTTCTTATTCACTAATGAACTCAAAAATTTCAGATTTTTTATCTTTTTTCTTTTCCTCCCTTTCTTCCTCTATCTTTGAGAGTGCTTTTTAATGATCATTTACTATTGATCTGAGGGACACATTATGTGGAGAGACAGTTTATGTTGTGTATGCCAGACAGCAAATTCTGCTCACTGAAAATTTCCCAGTAAATTAAAATCCTCCCAAAAATATATCCATGAAGGGGAATAATGCCACCATCAGATCTGCCAATTAGTATTTCTATGAAGTATATTTGATGGCATGCCTCATAGCATCTATATACCGACCTGTCACAAATGCTCTTTATTGGTAACAGCACTGTTTATAAATATTGACACCAAGAACAAAGCAATAAGGTGTGTCCATGTACCACAGAATATAATTTCAAATCAGCTTTTGCAAGATGTAATAAACAGCATGTCTGTTTTGTTATATATATCTGGTACAATAAAAATAAAAGGAACTGGTAGAATTTCAAGCCTAAATAAAAGATTGAAAGTTGCTTTGTAAAAGTCTAGACAAAAGTCTGTTGATCAGAGGCTATAGTAATAGGAATATCTATATAGTAAAAATATAGCATGATGGTAATCATTAAACATGGCCAATTTCGACATAAAAATTCTTGCTAAATAGGACATTTGTGTTTGAAGTGAAATATTTATGAAATATTGACAGTAAGATAACAAAGTTACAAGACCCAAACAGATCCTATTTTAATATTTCAGACTATCTATCTTTTCTCAAGGTACTGTACTTTATATAGGCAATGAAATTCATAAATTAATCCTTTAGTTTACATGTTCATCATCTGTTTATTCCACCCTTATTATTCATCTATTCACTTTGTATCTCACAGCACTGAAATATTTCAGTTTTACTTCCTTCATTTAATGAATTGTAGCCAGGAAACTCTTTTATCACTTACCTATTAATATATTTCTTGTTTTGTTTCTAATGCAACCCTTGCTTCTCATTACACTTAGCTGAATATCTGAGGCAGTTCTATCACAGAAGCTGATACAATTTTTCAAGTTCCCCTTATATAATCCATTTCAAATGTGCTGGTTTGTACTCTGAAAGACAAACTGTTCGGTCTCTCTCTGTAGAAGAAATTTTATTCTTTATCACTCTCACTACTTTTTTAAGCTGTTCTGAAAGGTCATTTTGCTCAAAAGATGGCAAAATGCTTTTACACAGCCCTTAAAAAGTGTCTGATAATAATTAAGGTAGAAAATTTCAGTTTTATTCAAAGGCTTATTTTTTCACAGTTTTACTTACATAGGTGTCCTGGGTTCAGTGGCAGCAGTCATTTTTCTCCTTCTTAGCAGCTTCTGCAATGCTGTGTTTTCGACTTTCGACCTGGGAACAGTGCTGATAACGCCAGTGTTTATAGTTACGGTTTAGAATGTTTGGTTTGACCAAGGACTTTCTGAATTTCATGCTCTGCCAGGGAGGAGGGGAAGCTGTGAGGAGGCAGAAACAGTTGTGTCCTCTTCCCTTGTGTTTTCCCTGGTCATTGTTGTTATTGCTGGTAGCAGCAGTGGTTTGTGTTATACCTTAGTTACTAGATTGCTCTTATCTCAACCCGTGGGAGTTACATTCTTCCAGTTCTCCCCATATCCTCTCCCCCTGAAGTGGAGGGGAAGAAGGTGGGAGGAGTGAGTGGGTGGGCAGAGTGACTTACAGCTTAAACCATGACAACAGATTTAGTTTTATGGTGACATTTTTTTCCTATTTAAAATCAAGATATAAATTTAATTCCAGTTCCTCTAAATCTCTTTAATGGTGATTAATAACTAGCAAATATTCCACCATTCTGTAGATTCACCAATGTTCTCTTGCCCAAGGAGAAATCCCTGTTATCAGGGATTTTGTGAGTCCCAATGACCAACCTTAAAAAGTCTTGTAGCTATTCAGTGAAATATTACAAGTGTTTTAGACTATATCACAAGCTTTTTATTCTCCCTCAAGATTAAGTAGGAAGGAAGGTTCACATGACCTTATTCTGATATATGCTATTTCTTATCTGACAGGGGAATTCATAAACACAGTAAGAATTTTTTATGCTTACTGCCTGGCATTTTTACTCATTGATATTTTTATTACTTGGCATTTGTTTCTTTATAAGCACCTTGGTGAGCTGACCTTCATATTGTTATTCAAATTCTATAGAAGAATAACTCTGCATTACCTAAAGTTTTTATCAGAGTACGATACATGTGCAAAGGGAATCCATGTTAATCCAGAACTAAAAAGAAGAAAAAAAAACAAAAACAAAAACTAAAGTTTGGAGACAGAGAGAAAGGAAATAGTAAAGAGATCTATATCAAGTGCTGGCAAGTGTCACTGCCCTGTGCTACTGATTTTCCTGCCAATACTACAAGGAGTGATGAAATCAAGAAGTTTGGTTATGAACTGCTGTACACTGCAATTAGCTCCATTTGTTACACTGAGCAAGCAGAGAAAATCCAACCATGTGGCCTGGTGACTTTTTGAGCTCCTTTCTCCATATCTAGATATTTCTTCTGATAATTTTGAAAACATATTCTGATTAATACAGTCTCTGATGGTGGCATTCAGCTGGCTACTATTTAAAACAGGCTGTCAATTTAGTGATGCTACATGGTGGGCTGTTTGCATGGATGGTTGTTCTTACAAAAAGAAAATATGAGGTTCTTACAGAAAGAAAAACTATAGAAAGAAAAATTCAGGATTGCTTTTAAATTTAATGTAGAGAGACTGCATTTCCTGGAAATATTCTTCCTGCAAAAGCACCCACCTTGTTCACAAAAATAGAATAAAAAATAAAAAAAAAAAACTGTTATTCTCCTTTATATAATATCTCTGTTCAACTTGTGCAACAGCAAAATTATAAGATTTCATTTAAAATAACTGAGTCAGAGTAGTATGGGATTAAACTCTATGAGGGATGAAAGCATTCTTCACTTTCATCTGTTTCCTAGAACCTGAAGCACAGAATGATTTCAGATGACAGGCTTTCAAGTGAACATGAGAAAGGAGAATGAAACATTGCCTGAAGAAAAGCAGAAATCTACTTTCTGCGGAAGTTCAGCCACTGCTATGCTTAATAAGAGATATAACTCAATTAATAAAAGAATGAATAAAGAATGAAGAAGCACATATAGCATGCTATTTCATTAAATATGGTAGTCCATAATCACATTCCTATTGGAGACAATAGTAAAAATTCCTGGGCTTTCTGGCAGTAGAATAGCCAGTCACATCTCTGATACAAAAATAAAAAGGATGACTTAGATTGTCCAACATCATAACTAAGCTGAGAACAGAATGATTTTAGTTTTGTTTTTCTGTTTTTCATGTATCTACTGTATCATTGGCTTCTACTTGTTTGTACTCATTTCTCAGTTTTATCTCCCTAAAAAAAAGGCATCAGAATAGGACCAAGATTAGTTTTTTGGTACCTAGCAATAGGACGTCCAACATGAGTTTGAGGGAATTGCCAGTGCATTCCAGATTTGAGCAGTTTCCTATTTCAGGTTCTTCTCGCTTCACCACTAATTCTAAGCAAATGATGTAGCTGATGTGACCTCTCAGTGCATAGTTAGGAGAAGTTATTTGGCTCAAAAACAGCTTTCATTTTTTCTAAAGGAAAAAGTGATTTTTAAGTGATTTTAAGTTTTAAGATTTATATTGCAACTTAGCAGTCTCTTATGAAATGGCGTATGCAAAAGAAACAGTTCATTTCTGTTGTACTGTCCAGGGTACAGCAGCAGCAGCCATTTTTCTCCTTAGTGTAGAACTGTGGTTTTGACTTTTGGCCTGGGAACAGCGCTGATAACACCAATGTTTTCAGTTACTGCTTAGATGTTTTGGTCTGTCCAAGGACTTTCTGAATCTCATGCTCTGACAGGGAGGAGGGGAAGCCAGGAGGAGGCAGAAACAGGGCACTTGACCAAAACTGATCAAAGAGGCATTCCACATCACAGCCCATCATGCCCAGGTTGAAAAAATGGAGGGCAGAGACCCAGAAGAGAGGGGTTCACTGCTGAGTCAGGCTTGGTATCGGGTGGTGAGCGGTTGTATTCTCTTTCCTTGTTATTTCCCTTATCATTATTATTATTGGTGGTAGCAGCAGTGGTTTGTGTCATACCTTAGTT
>JASSUY010045254.1:634-21853 GCA_032466535.1 Forpus xanthops
TTAATGCAGATCAATGAATGTATATTAATACCCCCCCCCCCCCCAAAAAAAAAAATTAGGTTATGAGAATATCATATTTCTGTATGTCATACTTATCTTACAGTGACATTTGACCCTTTATTCAGGTCTAATTTGACTAGTAGAAATGATGCTTTACTAATAAAAGAGAGTGTAGTGATATAGGAGAATAGACACTAACATCTTCATTTGGTTCTAGACATTTTCTTGGAAATAAAAAAGACCTAGGAAGTGTGTATCCCAACAGTTACGGATGATACTAAGGTGCTAAGATTTTTTGCATATGCTGGTATAACATTTAGGTGCATATTAAGGCTGAGACATTTAGGCCACTTTGTATGAAGTGCACAAAGAATAGAAGTAGTAGATGAGAAATTAATTCCAGAGACTCAGTAACTTTGGAATCTCTAGCTCCCAGTGTCATCTGGTGAGAGCTGGTAGAGAACTGCTAGTGAATTGGAAGCAGATTCTGAAATCAGTTCAAATTAACCTGCTTGACTCTGCTGTGAAAAGTACTGTAAATACTTACTCAGAAAAGAGTAGGATAAAGATTCAAAAGCCCTCTGTTTTTTCAGCAAAAATCCATGGAAGGAGGTCTGTCATCTGTGTATACATTCATAATGTGTTGGCAGTATCTGAAGTGGTCATTCAAGCTTCCTTTGTAAAAAAAGAATAGTCACATCCAGAGTGATGTTCCCCTCATTTCTTAGGTAGATATGTGATACAGACTACTTTAATTGTTCTCTTAAAGTCTGTACTTCTCACTACAACTGAAAAAGGAAGGTCTGGAAAACTAAATTAATTTGTAGGTGTGTACAGGTGCATGAGATAAATCCCATCTCCAGCGACTTTCGAGTTTTTCAATCCCATTTGGTACTAAGTCAAACCGATTATTTTGTATGATAACTGAAGATTTAGGAAGCTGATCCTAATCATTTCCAATAGTTAGAAGATTTCATTTGAAAACAATTTAAAATAAGCTATTGACCTTTGCACTGAAGGGGACTGGAATTTATCACACACCAGCTATAATCAAGAAAGGTTTCAGAAAGCATGTCTCATCAAGAAAGTGGTAGTTGACTGTAACAGAATAGGGAAGCATCCATGTCAATTTGGCTTATGAACCAGCAGATTGTGAATGAGTTCAGGATAGACAGCCAAGGCACATAATCAGGTAAGTTTATTCTTAATTGCTTTCTAAATAAACAGTAGCAACAGAGGTGCTCAGGCAACACAGAAACATTATTAGGCACTAGTCACAATGAAGACACACACTGAAGACTAGTTTCATTTTATACATATACTGCACTTTATCTCTTCTTTAGCATTTTTTAGTGTAATGTTAACAAGAGATACCGTAAAAGTTGGAAGGAGGGTGGGATTCTTTTTCAAATAACTTGATATTTTCTTCCAACTCTATCTTCTCCTCCCTTTTTCTACATTCCAACTTAAGAAATGGTTTTGTAAAGATTTTTTCTGCTGAAGGGGAATATTATTATTTTTCAGAAAAATAAAAGTATATAGAACCAAAGAATTATAGAAGTTAGGTCATAATTCTGGAGTTGAGATTTCATTTTCATGGAAAGCAGGATTAAAATCCTTCTCTTTCACACATTATAAATGGAAGTAAGTTTTTAACCTAAATTACAGCCTTCATAAAACATGTTTTTTTTGTTCTTGTTGCTTCTCATTGTTTTTTTCCTATATTATGGTGGAACTAAATGGAGAAAATATATATCTGAGACTGTTATTTGTTTTAATGAGCTGTGATCTCTGCAGTAACTGCACTGACTGCCTTCACAGCTAAATACACCAGAAGCTTTCCTGATCTGCAGCATTTTTGATGGAAGCACAGGCTCAGAAAGATAAAAGCATTAACAGAAAGAACTTAAATTCTTGCATTTGTGCCTGTGACTGAATATCAAAAAAAAAAATTGTCATTCTACACAAGAAACTCACAGGTCTGTGTTTTGTTCCTGACTTTACTTAATAAATAGAGAAAACTTGTAATGGCACAGCACTGGGCTTGGTGAGAGAATCCACTGGCATACTGGTTTATGAGAGGATATGTGTAAGAGTAGTGCTAGCAGAGAGACTTCTAACAGAGAAGATAGCAGGTATCAGCAGAGTGTCATGTAAGAGTGCTGATGCTGAATGAGTCAAAACCACAGTGCTTTTTCCTGGGCATGAAAAGCTTCTTGGGTAATTCTGAGAGTGGGGTGAGAAAAAGGAGAGCAACTACATATATTTACATGCATTTTATTGCATGTGACAGTGTGATATGTCAATGAAAGCATTTCAGTTGTTCTCACTTTGGTTAGGAATCCAGCAATGCTGAGGGCAGCAGAGATTTTCACAGCAAAATCTGATCATCTTAGTGTCTGAATGATTCTTTTTTTTTTAAGACTGTATGTGGGTGTGATGATAGGAAGCTTTGTAGAATCCAAATGGGAAATAAGTGTTTGCAGTTTTTAGATTATGGTATTGTTATGGTGCACAGAATAAGGAACAAATTTAAAGTCTGGCCCTGAAACTGTAAGCAATGTTTCTCTGCCCTTCAAGCTGAGGCAAATTTGAAACTTCTAAGGAGAAATTAAACGTGTCATTATAACACTGATAATACCTGATTGTATTTCACCTGTAAATGAGTATGTTTATACATAAACAGCTGGAAAGAATAGAAGTTTATGAAAGAATAGGTTTGTTTTCCATTGTTTTTCAGGAATCTTTATATGCCGTGAAACATCCCTAATGAATGTCCAATCTCAACACAAAACAGTTAAATGAGCAAAAGCTCAGAGCAGTAAATTGTGGGCTACATTGATTTTCTGGCCTGCATACACAGTAAATTTTTCACATTGAGGCTACCCATGAAGTCCTTTGTTTTCCACTTCTCAGATTTCAGTTTTTAATAACTGAGAGGAAGCTTTCAGAATCTCCTTTCAGAGACATCTTTTGGAGGTGACCTTTGGCGTAGAAGGAACAGTTAAAGCATCTCTTCAAATATTGCAAAATTACATTTTCAGGGAACTTTTACTGCTTGACCTTGTAGCTATGATGGTGAAAATATAGTACTAAAATAAAAATTGTCCAGAAAATCAGAAATTCCTTTGGTTTTAAATTCCTTGGGTTATGATTGAGGAAGGAATTAGAAATGTAGCCTTCTCACTGAAAGTCAGGATCCCTCCAGCTAATATACTTGCATAGTCTATTTGTGATAGAAATAAGAGTTCTGTACATAAAGACTTTGGTCAGGAGGTAGGGATGATTTAAACAGAAAATATGGATACCAATACAGAAAGCAAAATTTTATATGGATGTTTAATTTTTTTCAAGAGAGGGAATTACATTCCTTTCAAGATAGTAATAGTCTTTTTGTGTTGGTGTTAGTTTGGGGTTTTGAGGGGTGGTGTTTTTTTTAGGAAGGGATGGAATAATGTGAATAGCGTGGTTTTTAAAGGGATTTCATCCCATTAATGCTAATGGGATGCTTTGTGTTTTATCTTCATACTTCAAATAAAGAATTTAAATCTTGCTGCTCAGATCCAGCTCTTTTCCTGTATCTTTTTAACTTTTGGGAAAACAGACAGCTTTTTGCATCACTGACGTTAGATGCAAGTTTTGACAAAATTATATGTTTTCAGTATTTTTCGGTCTTCATTCTTCCTTGTAGGAAACTAGACTGCAAGAAATTTTGAGGAAGGTGAAAGAATGAAAAAATAAAACTAAGATTGAGTATTGACTACCTTATCATCATGAAAAAGCACTTTCCTGTTCTGAAAAAAAAAGAGAGTGAGACTTACAGCACATTTTTCATCCATGTATTCTCTGATTTGGTGGGAGAAGACATTTATGGCTAGTCTGGTAATCAGAGTCTTTCTAGCAGAGATTGTAAATATAATTGAGGGCTTTGCTGCCAAAAGGTAGGTGGCTAACATGAGTTAACTATCATAAATGCAAAGTATAATATTGAGGTGAAGACAAGCCACTATTATTTTATTTGAAACTAAATCAAATGAGAGCTGCAAATGCCTACATTGAAAAGAGCAGTAGCTCTATTAGATATTCAAATTCAGTTAGTGAGGAATGAGTATGTAATGCCATAGTGAGGAAAAACAAAAATGGCACTTCTTTTCTCTGTAAGACAGCACTAGACCATGCTGGTAATTATTTTAGTGTTGCTTTATTTCTTTAGTCAGGCTGAACCTACACTGATGTTGATAGCAGATGAGTTTCAGTTTTGGCTGATACCTCACAATATTTTCCACTGTGGGAATAAAATTTTCCATTTAATTAAAATGAAAAATACAAACATTGCATTTGGACTAGGTGATCATTGTAACTCCTTTCCAGTTGTAATAGTTTAATTCCCTTCTCTTCTCCTCTGCTCTCCTGTCTTCTCCTCTCCTCTTCCGTTCCATTCTATTCTCTGAAAGAATTCATCTTGTTTTCTCATGGCCACAACCTAAGATGAACAAAAGGATCAAGCCTGAGGGCCGAAACGCATCTCCAGGCCCCAGCAAAGAGCAGTTACAGCAGCTCCTAGCAGGATGTCCTCTTCCCTTTACCACTCCCAGTTGCAATGGAAGAGTTTTACAGAGCTTTACTCCTTTGTTATGTTTGTTATTAACTGTGGTTAAGTTTCCAGATCAATTTGTTTCCAGTTGGTACTCACCTGGTTTTGTGCCAATTTTGATCTCAAGCATAGGTAGTTCTTTTGCATACCTCTCTGAAGTTACATAGCCATAAAGCTGTATATATGTTACTTTTTACATAATATGTGTATATATATTGTAGTCACATGTACTGTAAAACACAAAAAAATGAGTAAAACAGTTCAAGGTAACAAACTATTCTTACATTTGAGAAATCAGAGACTTAAAACCCGTGCAGTATTTGCATTTTGCAATATGAATCACAACTAGAAATTAGTCTGTACTCAGCAATTAACTGTTAGTTGTTGAAACAGCTTAGACAAAAGGGAATCTTACCTGTTCTTGGTGTTCATGGTTAAGCACTTAAAAACTAGCTACTGTGCAGAAGCACTGTATTGCTTTAATCCTGGTTAACTTCTGAAATGTGTATCTTCTCAGGCTCTGATATGCCTCTGAGCCATTTAGACTAAGTCCAGATAAAGTATTTTCAATTCAGCAAATCAACTTCCTGCTGTGGTACACTGTTAGGAAGTACTGAAAGGTGCTTTCAGATCTGTAAATAACAAGATTGTATAAGGCTGATTCTTCTGTTATAGAAAACTTTGTCAGCCAAAGTGTTCATTTTAGTCTTTGGAGATAGTGCAAGCATCTGGAAAGCCATCTTAACAGAGAAAAGAAATCCTACAGATTATATTGCTAAATGTAAAGTCACTAGATTTTTTTCATTAAATTTTTTTTCAACTCCTATGCTGAAACTGATGGCTTAAGAATACAGATGAGCAGATAAATTTGTCTCTTAAAGCTATTTCAAAAAAGAACAGTAGATGCTGGAGTTGACAGCTGACTTTTGAAATACAAGATTGCATTTAATCCCTGCACTGAAATTTCCACTGACTGTACTACAGGTCAAGAGGTTTTCAGAGGCTTAAGAACCTCCAATAAGTTTGATAAAAGTTATTACACTCATGAAGAACAGCTATACTTTCTGAACTCTTTCATAATACTGATCTGGGCTAGTCCTTTTTAAAATTGTCATGTAGCATACGGGGAATGAACCAAGCCCCTGATGGAAGTGTATTAGACCATGATCTTATGCCTGTTTATAAAAGATATGAATTCTCACAACTGCCTGCTGTGAAGTCTTGATTTTGTTATTTCAAGCTGTTTTTTTTAAAGCAAGATGGAATAAAAGAGCTAGGTAGGATTTGGATAATATTTAACATGTACAGGCAAAATTGCAATTCTGATGTTTTACTTAATTTTCCTACAAGGTACTTGGAGAAACTGAGCTCCTGTCACATGCACCTTGCTTTCTAATCTGAAACTTTGCGCTGCCACACCACTCAGAATGGCACAGATGAAGTCATAATCACAAAACTTAGTAACTTCTTGCCAGAATTTGCAGATAATGGTTATTCATGGAGCATTCTTAAAGCAAACTATAGGATGGGATTCCCCACAAAATGCAATGGTGATTTTTGTTTCCTTTCATAATATGGAAGGCTTCTGCAGTGACAGTTGCTGTAGCAGTGTTCTTGCTGTAGATGTTTGTAGTTGAAGGACTCTCCCAGAAAACCCTATCTTATCTACTTTAATATACATGGGCACAGCTCTGTATTATGGAGGTCCTGAGGAAATGATTGACATTATACTCTCATCATCACCTGCTGCTTGAGCTGTAGAACAGCCTTTACATAAGATAGAACCTTCCCTAAGCTGGAGCAATTTGAGACAGTCTCAGTCTGGTTTTGTGAGAGTCTTCAATTTCAGACTATAGGTGTCTGTATTTAGGTATCTAGAAATTGGTGTCTATATGTGATGTTGTATCTATGGTCCCATTTTAGTCTAGAGAGATCTGGACCTTGATTCAACTGCCCTTCTTGCCCATTTGAGGTGTCTGACAGTATCCACAACATTGGCAGATGCTACAGTAGCTAGAGCTACATATAACATGGGGGCTGTGACCTATAGTGCATGTCCAGAATTACAGTACTGAGTAGATAATCTGAGATACTGTGTGGCTTAGCTACAGTAATGCATTCTTAAAATAAGGGCAGATAAATAGTAAAAATTAAATAATTCCTGATAGAAGTCATTGTCTGTGAGTGACTGCGTCTACAACAGATCAATAGGAGCAGCACATTTTTGCTTTAAGAGTTCTTCAGAAGGTGAGAGAACAAAACACACAGAATGAAAATTAGTCAGTGTCAAGAGCTACTTGAAGTGTAGCAGAACTCAAGAAAATCAATATTATTACATTTCTTGTAATGTACTTTTTTTGTATTTTTGTAAACATTGTACTCATTGCAGGTTATCTTTTTAAGAAAAAATATCATTCTAACCTTTCATTTTTATCTTGAAGTGCACTTTTAATGATTTACCACAACTCAAAATTTTATCCCTGTGATTTTTCAAATGCTTAGAAACCAGCGTGAACAGTTGCAATCTAAGAAATCAACACTTTTTCTCATAGAAAAAGAAAAGAGAATTTCACTGCCACAGGAGCTCATTTCAGAGTAACTTGGTTAGATGGTAAGCTATCAAGTTTTATGTCATTCAACATTTGATATGGGACATGTTGTACAACTGGGGGTCTTTTTGTGCTGCCCGTTTCAAAGGATTCTGGTATGAAAAGCTAGTAGGCATTAGTGCCTATTTCACTACTTAATCTACTTGCATTTCAGTTATATTTACATTAAAGAAAAAAAGGTTGAGGGTTTTTTTTTTTTTTTTGCCTTGGTAACTTTACTGGTTTCCCTCATTCAATACGTCTTGCAATTGGTGAAAGGAAGAAAACTGGTATTATCAAAAACAGCATGCTGAGTGGGCTCAGGTACACTAAGGATCTGTGCTGAAAAGATTTGCATGGTAAAATATTTAGGACTATAGAAAGATATGTAATAATTTACATATAAATTGATTTTTCTAAAGGAAAAGGTTAGCTTTCAGAAATTTGAGGGAAGAGGCATGATGCAAATTATATTTTGTTGACTGCTGAACAAGCTCAAAAATTAAATTATAAAAAAATGAAATTATAAAAAAAACCAAAGACATTTTGAAAAATGTGTTTCCATAAAGGACACGGAAATTAATTGTTAAAACAACGGGCCTCCAGTTTCAGAACTTTGACAAAAGCAAAAGTTCAGAGGCTTTCTTGCCTGTGATTTTTCAGGAACGGAGAGGAAGTTATTTTAATACTGGTGAAATATGCAGTGAATAAATAACATTTTGTTTTCTGTGAAGTTTTAGTATCATTCTTTCTTTTTATAATATATTATAATGCTTAATAAAAGTGTTCTGGATATGTTGCCAACTCAAAAAACCAAGCTCTCAAACTCATTTTTCTGTTGGCATTTTCCAAACCATTTCTATATTTAGGGATGTTGGTTGTATCTTTGTAAAATAACATCTTGTAAACTACCGAAGATTGCTCAGAGGGTATGGTGCAGAAATAAAGAAGCAATATACAATTGACCAGCAACCCCTTCTTTCCCTTACTGGAGAACATAATCTTTCCCTAGTCTCAATTTAAGAACTTGTGCCAAATTGTTACCTCTTCCTGTACCGCTCTGTAGAGTTACTATGCTTAAAACTTGAAGAAATCTTATGTAACTAAAACAAAATATTTAAAACCCCAAAAGATCTCTCACTGCACAGCTAACATTTTTCAGGCTTAACCACTAGTAAAAGGTTTTTTTCCCTCTTCTGTCTCCCCTTAGAGCAATCATCTTGTTTCAAAAAGAGAGTGATTAAAAGTTTAGTGAATAGTGCATCACTTTTCGGCCTGATGGAAAGTACAGTTCTCAGTAAAGTGTTAAGCGACTTTTAAGGGGCAATGAACAAATTTTGCTACTTGATGATTGATGAGAGCAAATGATTGACTTCCTCAAGGATTTTCTCTCCTGCAGCAGAGGATAGCAGAATCCAGCTCAAGCAAGCGAGGAGTGGTTGAGCAATTCCTGTGTACAGCAGGCCAGAAGTAAATTAGTTATTTCAGGTGAAATGCACCAGCAAAGCTGCTTCATCCAGGCAATTTCCTGTTCATGTGAAGGGAGTGAGACAGCCCCAAAGCATTCCATGGCAGTCAGGGGGTTAATGCATATTTAAAAAACAATACTTCTAATATTTTGCTGGCCTTTATTTCCAGGTTTTAAAATTACTGTAATTCTTGCTTTTTGTCAGCCTCTTTTCTTACAGTTTATCTCCCAATTCCCTTCTGTCTACTCTCCCACTGTCTTCCTTTCTCCATCTTTTTTTTTTTTTTTATATCCTTCCTATGAAGTCTTGATGCTGCTGCTTAGGAACTGGAGAACTTGAACAAGCAGCCAAAGTCAGACACTGAAATGAGAAAGGGGTAGTTTTCCCAGGTAATATCTGCCACCATCATCCCCCCATTCAGGGAGAGAACACACTGTTCTTTGCTGCTGCTAGACTGGATTTCGCCTCTTTACGTCAATTTCTGGCCAGCAAGTCCAGAGAAGCACTTTTCTGAGACTAATCTGACCCTTCATTGGAAGCAATGCAGTCATTCTTGCTAAGGATTGGTAATAGCACAGTTCAAGGATCCTTGTGACACTCGCTATCTCATCTCTTAAAACTTCCTGGTTCCATAAATAACAATGACATGATAAGAATTTATTACTGAAAACCTGGGACATGACCTTATCCAGTATTAATATTTCTAAATCAGAACAGGGGACTAATATTCTGCATATGATGATAGGCTGAGAAAGTTGGGGCTGTTCAGCCTGGAGAAGAGAAGGCTGCGTGGAGACTCCATAGCAGCCTTTCAGTATCTGAAGCAGGGCTATAGGGATGCTGGGGATGGACTCTTCATTAGGGACTGTAGTGATAGGACAAGGGGAATGAGTTCAAACTTAAACAGAGGAAGTTTAGAGTGGATATAAGGAAGAAATTCTTTACTGTAAGAGTGGTGAGGCACTGGAATGGGATGCCTAGGAAGTTGTGAATGCTCCATCACTGATGGTATTCAAGGCCAGGTTGAACAGAGCCTTGAGTGACATGGTTTAGTGTGAGGTGTCCCTGCCTGTGGCAGAGGGGTTGGAGTTTGATGATCTTCAGTTCCTTTTCAACACTAACTATTCTATGATTCTATACATAAGAGTTAAGAGTTAGTGTTGGATTTGTACATAACAGGGAATGTGACTTGGATTAGTTACCAGTTCAAACTTTGAAATGGAAATAGGAATGCCAGTTGTATACCAACCATAAGCCACTTACAACATGATGCTTTTCAGAGGGATTGGAAAATCCTTACAGGACTGTCATAATAACTTGGAAAAATTACCAGGTTTAAAAGTGACTTGCTCTGGAAAGCTATACTAAGAGCTGAAGAGAAGCATGTTTAACACTGTAAAAAAAAAAAAAAAAATCCAAAGCAACCCAGAACAAACAAAACAAACAAAAAAAAAAAAAAAAAAAAAAAAAAAAAACAAAAAAAAAAAAAAAACAAAAAAATGGAGTGGATAAAAAACTATCTCTGCAAGAAAAATTATTTTCTGTGCTTTTTGAGCTCTGTGGTCTTTGCAAAAGCTCCTGCACTTTTGATACATGAACAGGACTCTTGGAAGAAGCACTAGTCACTCTGTCTTTCTTTTGCTAATGCAGACAGTTCCCCCACCTCTGAGTACCAGTTAACCCCTTTTTTTAAGACCAAAAGTCCTAAATAGCCACTTTCACCTAAGCCCTGAGTAGGAGTATAATGTAAAAATTATATTCCCGCTAAGACAGGGTTATTGTTTGACCACAGTACTTTCAACCAGCATTTCAGAAAATATTGGGCTACGTGTTTTATTTTATTCTCCCACAGTTGTCTAACCTAAACCTTGAGATCTGTCTGTTATTATTATTGTACACTTCTAATTTGAAGCAGGACAGCTTAAGTTCCTAATTACCTGTTCAATTCTCAGTTTTCAATTGCATAAATAGCATGTACTGTTTCCCAGTGTGCAGCCATGTATTTCTGTACCAGACAGGAATGAATACTCACTGAGACTGCTAATCTCAATGGCTGTGCAGTAGATCTTATTTCCTCTCCCTCCTTCAAAGCTATGAAGTTTAGAATCACTATTAAGGGTGAGAGATTCGCATTTTAAATCCTTTAAAATCAGGTCAAGCAACCAACACCTTGTAAAACCAAGATTAAACAGCAAGTGATAGCGCTTAATCCGATTGTGTTAGATTTTACATCAGAAGAAACACATAAGCAATATAAATCTTGTACTGCGTTTTCCTCCAAGGTCCAAATGTGTTTTCTGTCTCTTCCCCAAGCTATATTAAAAATATTAAACCTTGTCTAAATTAAATGTTTTTATATGCTTAGCATTTAGCTTCTTGAAGTATGCTTTATGACTTCTGTCACTGTAATACCCAAGTACTTCGTAGACTGACTGGATATGTTGTTAAAGCTCTCAAATCCTCTCCAAGGCATGCAGAGTCTGATTAGTCCCATTTTTCTGAAGAGGGACTAAAGCATAAAGTTATGTTTAGATCTTTGGCAGGCAGGCACTTCACTCTGCTGGACCTACAAATCGTGTCCTCAGTGGGATCTTACAGCAAAAGTTAATGTCCTTTACTCCAGCATCTACCAAATCAGAATGCAGACAGACATAACTTGACTCAGATTGCAAGAGATTCTCTACACAAGTGCAAAGAAAATCAGGGTAGGAGCTAGAATCTCAGCTTGCATGCCTACGTTTGAGGGTACCTGAATGCTTGACAGAGGTTTTTTTCTCTGGTGTTGCTTAAAATGAGATAGAGGTACTTGCTCTAATATCAAGTGCTGTAATAGCAATAGTCATTTAATACTGATATGAAATGCTGAATATAATAGGATTCCTATATCTACATGCGTTGAAGGCACGAGTTGTGACTTTTCATGGCCAGTATATTCTTTGGAGGTGTATAGAAACATCCTTTCCCTATCTGGTTACTGTGATTTCACTCACTCTTGTTATGTATGATAGCAAGTTACTGTCTTCGATAAAGGCAGTGACCTAATGGTAGTTGAAGTAACATGAAATTCCAGCATAAAAGGGCTTTCCATAGTTGTAGCTTATTTCTCAGACAAAATCACTATACTTCACTTTTTCCTTAAATATTAAACCACCATTGCTTACATGGGCTGCCTAAGTGCTTCTGGTTTAACCACACAGTCAGAGATAGCTTTTTCGCTTCTCATGGTAGTATGGTCAGAGACACTTAGTAATGATAAATAGGTACCTGTAACATGCATTACAAAGCTTTAAAATTTTAAAAGAGAAAAATTATGTATAGACTTAGACATTTCTTGTGCTAAGCTTTGACTTTGTGCTATAGAAAAAGAAAAACTCAAAGAAAGTAGGATTCAGGAACTAATCCATGTCTCTTCATTCCTTTTCATTGCTATTCTGTCTGCCTTTTGGCTCTTGGTAGCTTTTGTTTTGCGATGCATCTCTTTGGAAGAACCAGATGTTGCATCATAATTGCAGTTGATTTCCCATAGGATATCACTTTGTTGTAAAATCCTCATTCCTCAGAAAGTTTTCCACACTTCCTGAAGCTAAATGATGATTTCTCCTACTGCAACTTCATTGTATCTTTCATTCTTTCTTGCATAATGTGGTAACTTATCATCTTCCTGAAAAAATTTACTTGAAATATGCAAATCTAGTTGTATAGCTAAAAAAAATATACTGTTTTCTTGGCTGAGATCACAACACCAGTTGAAGCGTGTTTGCTGTGTTCACAGAGAGCATCTTCTGGATTAGTTTACTTTCAGCAGAATCTAGTTGCACAGAACAGGGCCATCCTGCCATGTGAAAAAAAGCATGGTTAAGTGCACCCAAGGTGCATGCCTGATACAAAGTAAAATCTCTAATGTAGATTCCTCCCTTCAGTGTAAAGAAGAGTGTCCCCCCAGTCAGACACAAACTTCCCCCTTGTGGAATCTGCCAACTAATCACAAGTACTAAATCTGACAAGCAGTAATGATTTGGATGGATGGACAAATAGGTCACCTACCAGACAGACATGGATGAGATCACATATCAATGTGCTCAGTGTTATGTCAGAAGGTGGCTGAAGTAAATACTATAGGTCAGAAAAGGAGGAAATTAACCTGCAAAAGATATTAGAAAAAGATGGTGATGCTACCTTACTGAAAAAAACTAATTGGTACTTATATGGAATATTTTTTTAAATTACAAATTTCATAAAATATATTTTTCCTCACTTATACCTACAAAAATATGGGGCTTTTTCTTGTAAATTATTTTATCTGTGAACCAAGTATATATAATGTGTTTTCTTAAGTAAGGAAAATTACCAGTGTAAATAAAAACTGTGTTACCATCATGTGACAAGTTAGAAAACTAGCTCAACTTTATTCTGTATCTCTATTTCTTGTTGTTGTAGACAATTCATTTTTTAATTGTTATAAATATTTACAGAAATAGAAAGAATGCTTTAGTGTTATCCATTACAACCTAATGAGTAAAAAAGTCTACTATCTGGCTTAGGCTGCTAAGGGGTCACTGCCTTTTACTAACTCAAGGAAAGATAACTAGACAAAATAGGGTGTTTTTTTGTGTGTAAGCTTTTAATGTTGCCATTATTTTCAAATCCTCACTATCTTAATGGATAAGGATTTTTTTTTTTCCACTGATTTGCAATAGAGTATTTTGTATAGATAATATTCATCAGGTTTCATTATAAATCAAAATAGCGTAGGTCATCCACACCTAAAGGCAAAAGCATGAACCTGTCTTCTTAAGTGCCTTCCTCAGCTTTATTGCCCAGTTATTTTTATTGAAAATGTGTTGAAGAAATCACCTTTAATATTTAATAGAAATTATCTAATTCTAGACAAGCTATATTAATGGTCTTTTGTTCTTATGCATATTTTATCCATCATCTTAAATAGCTCTCTTTTCTCCCTGGTGTTTAACACTTGTGTACTAGAATGTAATCATATCTGGCCTCTACCCAACCATCACAATGTTAGGTTAAGCACGACACATTCTTTTAGCGTCCCATGGTATGACACATTCTCTGTTCATTTGATTATCCTAATGGTCACATTAAAATGACCAATTAATCTCTTGTTGATGTTTAATTTGTTATTATATTTCTTTTCAAAGTGCTTAGAAGACAACCACAAATAAATGAAGCCCATTCATTGCACATGCATTCCAACTGTCCTTTCCGTCCTTATTTTAATAGAAAACCAGATTCCCTAACTAGCAAATAACCCCTAAACATAATTATGACATTCATAAGCTGTGTTTATAATAAAATGAACATCAGGAGGCAGCTATGATTTACCAGCTTGTTTCTGCCCACTGGGACTCTGCTCTTTATCAGCCATCAAATCATCAGCTACTAGAGTGGTTCACACAAATGTAACTCAAATGCACTGAGCTCCACATTATTTTAAGCCAGCATCAGCACAACATTTGCTTGACAGTTTGCTTCCCAAATTGCTATCACCCACTTTGCTTTTAAGCTACAGGTTGACAAGGTCTGTTCCATGGAAAATCCCAAATCTAATAGTTACCCTGAAGTTAGAAGTAATGTTTCTGTTCCTTGGAGGAAATGGCTCATGTCATAGAAGTAGACTTACTGGTCAATCAAACCAATTAGCACATGCCTACTTGCCTTTCTTATCTCCCAGGGTTTGTAATGTGTTCTGTCATCTTTAGACATGTTTACCAGGAACGTGATTTACAGAATGAAACTCCAATTATAACAGCATAAAAAACAACATATGGAAGTGTCCTGAGTTCAGCAGTAGCAGTCATTTTCCTCCTTTTAAGAAGCTGGTGCAGTGCTGTGGGTTTGACTTTCAGCCTGGGAACAGAGCTGATGACACCAATGTTTTTAGTTACTGCTCAGTAATGTTCAGTCTGACCAAGGACTTTCTGAGTCTCATGCTCTGCCAGGAAAGAGGGAAAGCCGGGAGGAAGCAGGGACAGGACGCCTGACCCAAACTAGCCAAAGAGGTATTCCATACCACAGCACATCATGCCCAGTATATAAACTGGGGCAGTTACCTGGAAAGGTAAGATCACTGCTTAGTTGGGCTGGGTATTGGTCTGTGGGTTGCAAGCAGTTGTATTCTCTTCCCTTGTTATTTCCCTTATCATTATTATTATTGGTTGTAGCAGCAGTGGTGTGTGTTATACCTTAGTTACTGGGCTGTTCTTATCTCAACCAGTGAGAGTTGCATTCTTTTGATTCTCCTCCCCATCCCTCCAGAAGTGGGGGGAAGGAAAGGGGGAGCGAGAGAGTGGCTGTGTGGTTCTGAGTTATGGCTGGGCTTAAACCATGACAGTTCTTTTTGACTCCCAAAGTTGGCCACAAAGGGTTGAGGTAACAACAGATCTGACCAGAGTGTGTCTAATCATATTTGTGATAAGCATTCATTGTTTCAGTTTAATAGCCACTCCTCGCATGCTGATTTATTGGCTCTCAAAGTTGCTGCTCTTGATCTCACAGTTTCAGAATGTCGTGCCTTCCTTATAGCCAGTATTTGCTGTGTTAGTGTTTATCGACTGCAAGCTTTTGGCTAAGGTACTTGTTTCATTATACTTTATGGTAATGACTTGTAATGCAATAGAATCATTGATCACGAAACTGGTCTGGCTTGAATTTGCAGTATGGTCAGCACCTCTATACTTTGGGAGGTATATAATAGAAGTGTTTAGCAATTACACATCTTTTTTCCCCTCCCCATTTGGTCAGTATATGAGGGAGACATTCCCACACACCCTAGTGATAAGTACAGCAGCTACTCAAATTCTGACTGCAGCAGACAGCGCAGCTACTCCAGCTACAAGCACAGCAGCTACAACAGCCCCAGTGACAAGAACAGCAGCATCATTTGAGAGTTATGAAAGTTTTGAATGGCCTTTGGGTACCCTTGAGACCTGCCTGCTGATTGTGATGGTGATCATCAGCATGTTGGCACACATACAGACTGTGTTTTATTCATGACCTTTTCATTTGATCTTGAAAGTTAAGCAGAGTCATGTTTGGGTCTTATCTTGGATTAGATGACGATATAGGAGGACCAAGAGATTTTCCCCGAGGCTGGACAGTCATGAGTGGCAGGGTATGTGGGACAGTATGGGCAAGTATCTAGTCCACTGGGCTCCTCCAGTGCTTTGGAAGTGTTGAAGATGGAAGGCAGCTGTATGGAGACCCCAACGACAAGTTGCAGAAGCTGCTGAAGGGGAGGGTGAATTATTTTGAGCCTGGTGGGCCCATGACACCTCAGACTATCAGAGCAGAGATGCAACATACAGATGGACTCATGATCGAGGGGTGGACTTAACAATGGACACTAATGGCCAGATTATTCATAAGTGTGAAACGTGCTGCAATTAAGCAAGCCAAGCAGTTAAAGCCTCTTTGGTATGGAAGATGATGGCAGAAGTACAAATATGGGGAGACCTGGCAGTTTGACTGCATCACACTCTCTCTGCTGCTCTGAAAGTCTATTACAAGAGATGGAGCCCGACATCAATGACCGGTTGAATCAGCAGCTTTATAGGGACTGGTCCATGCACTGAGGAATGATCTGTCTCTCTCTGTGTATGTGTGCATGTTTATATATATATATATATATGAGATAAGAGTGATGATATATTGAAAATGTGGGATCTGAGCATGACATGAATGGTATGGAATAAGGGGTGGATTCTGTTTTGGGTTCAGCAGTAGCAGTCATTTTTCTCCTTAGTAACTGCTGCAGTGCTGTGTCTTTGACTTTCAGCCTGGGAACAGTGGGCAGGGACGCCTTCCACTAGACCAGGTTACTCAAAGCCCCATCCAGCCTGGCCTGGGCAGCTTCTCTGGGCAGCTATTCTAGTGTCTCAGCACCCTTTCAGTGAAGAATATGTCTTTAATGCACACTCCACTGTCTGTATTTCTAAGAATCATAGAATCATAGAATAGTTACGACTGGAAAGGACCTTAAGATCATCTAGTTCCAACCCCCCTGCCATGGGCAGGGACACCTCCCACTAAACCATGCCACCCAAGGCTCTGTGCAACCTGGCCTTGAACACCACCAGCAATGGAGCATTCACTATCTGCATTTCTAAGAAGCACTAAACCTATTTACTTGCTAAAAAGGGGCCCTCCTGTGATCAATTTGGATACAGGTATCTGCACTGACAGCATCCCAACTTAGATGACTTGAATGGGCATTCTTAACTAAATGTCATAAATCAAACCTTTCTCCAGACTCACTCTTTACCTCGCAGTATAAGCATAGATTTGTGAAAGTGAATTCTCCATTACCAGTGTTTCTGTGTCATTAATTGTGACGAAACAGCATTTTCAGAGCAGAGGGCATCCATGTCTTTAATAAACTGCGTAGAATTAGCGCAAGCTTCACTCACCCTTATATCTTGTCACACCCATGCACACTTGCACACTTCTCTGCTGTGCAGCACCGTTTACACTGGTTTAACATGTCTGACTGTGGGTAAATTCTACTATGGGTGGAAAAAAAATAATAATTAAAAAAAATTGTTTTTTTGTTGTTTCTTTAGTTTTCTCATATATATATAGGTTTTTTACTACTTTTACCCCTTCTGTTTTTATGTTTTGTTTTCTTGTTTTCAAGCTGGTCATTGTAACCTGAATGCTTTGTAACTATAATAGAGAGCAGTTTAAGGAAATGCTCCTCACTATCACACTCGTTAGGTATTTCTCCAGAGACAATTTAAAGTGCTGTATAAGGGAAATAAACATTTAGAACAAAAAAGGAAAAGAGAGTCATAAAAGGATAAGAATTCTAAGTTTAACATTAAGTCACTAACTATAAAGTACTATTGATGATGACGAATGAAGTGAAATGGTAGTCTGGAAATAATGGATCAGTCAGAAATTCTGACTATGTATTGGTAGAAATAAACATTTTCTTGCCCACTGGGCACTTCTATGGAAAGGAATGCATTTTTAATTTTTTTACTTTATAAGCTGGAAGAGGCCTGCAATGCATGTTATTGCAGGTTGGTGAGAGTAAGTCTATTTTTTAGCATTATTTTTATTGTAGCACAAAAAGAATTGCACTTAAAATTTACAAGTGTGGATCTAAATAATGGTAGTCTTAAAAAGTGGGAATGAATTGGTAATCATGTCTATTTTTAACAATCAAATTTATTACTTTCTGTGGTTTTGCGATTAACATCTAGAAATACTCTGATGCACAGTTTTGTATTTTATGCACACTTGCTGAAGATTGCTGTGGCTACGTACATTAGTGTGCATAAAAATATGTAATACTGACTTTAAAAGTTCCATCTTTATGCACACGCATAAATATCCACACATGAGAGACAGCAAAACACGTTGGATGATGTTAGAATTGTGTTAGCATCATCAGTAGCTTATTATCTGAGTATGATGTGTCAGAAGTCATGCTGAGAGGAAAATTAGAAAGAATCAGCTGCTATGATTTCTATGACTCACTCTGCACCATTAGGTTGATTCAGGCCTCTTCCTCAGCTCCTGGTTTTGGTTTGTTTGGGATGGGTTTTGGAAAGTTTATCTTTTGCATGTGGAAAGGGTCAGTCACACGCTTATTAAAAACTAAGCATGATTCTTCATACTTGATGGTGCTCGTCACTGTTTTGAACAGTGATTGGTGTAACCTTTCCTTCAAATTTCCAGACTTCCAACTCCAAGAGGATTGTGTGAATGACCTTGATAAAATTTGGCATAAACATTTGCATTTTATGTTCCTAATGCTTTTCTTTTTCCTTCTGTCTGTGCACATCTTGCATTAGGAACATTTTTAGCAAACTTTCATGGAAGAGAAAACTGTGCTCAGAATTCATAGAATCTGATTTTAATATCACATTTGCAAGTGATCATGCTAGCACTAAGAAGTTAAGTATGTTTGACAAGAATTGTCTGCTAAAGTATGTGTTCTCACCATTCAGACACTCACAAACAGATATTGTCTTTAGAGGCTGCTGGAGCAAGGTTATAATAAATAGTAACAGGGATGAGAATTATATTATTTCTGTGGTCAGCCATAAGCTGCTAACAAAGTCCAACTGCTTTAACAGGCTGCCCAATGTCTGTATATTTAATTAATGGCCAAATGTGAAAAAAAAAGTAAAACTGCTAAGAAAATTTGAGGTGATGGATAAGTGTTGGTTTTGGTGCTTTTCTTAATCTCCTTTGATATATGACAGTCTTTTTTAACCATAGGTACAATAAATTCATCTCTGGGGAGAGTTTGTTCACTTTTGTTGACCTATCTCCTTAGTGCAGATTCTAATCAAATAACAAGAGGGCCAGCCTTCAATATCAACAGCTACGTACCCAACCCATATCTGATTAACCATATCTGTGTTATAATACTGTATGTGTATGTGAGTCTGGTGAAGAAGCATGGGGAGCTGAATCTCTGTCTTGGTAGGTATACGGAGAATAAATCTTGGCAGGAGTCGATAATGGTTTCTTTATGTTCACTTGGCAAAGTGAAGAAACCACTGAGGTTTTGGATTATGTTGCTGACCTTGCAGCATGTGTGCTAAAGATAACCAAACTCAGGCCGCAGAACTTTATGTGCAAATGAGAAGCAGAATGAGACAGCAAATGAGTAAAAGACCTTATAACTTTGAAAGGTAGGAAACATTTCTGGCACTTCAGAGGACCAGCAGTTTCCTTTTTCTCTTCTCTGATCCTTCCGTCTCTCCTCCCCAAGCTAATTCTCAGGGGCACCTGAGAGGCAGTCTCCCACATTGCATCATTAAGACTTGTCTCAGGAATTTAAAAGCATGTCATTAGCAGTTTCCTGAAATAATGGATAAAAATTAAAAATAAATCAATTCAACTGCCAAGGTCAATATCTTCTTGGATGAGGTAGGAAGAAAGTGGAAGTAGTTTTCTGGACTCTTTTTGGCTTCTTTCAGAAATGACAGTTTACAGTAGTGAATTCACATACAGTTGATATTCTGAGCTTTTTAAACCTGTGTTTAAAATCCTTATTAATAAAAATAACTGCTACAATTTCTTGTTAATATAATGAATTATTTTGATTTTGTTGTTCAATCTAGGATAGGCATATCATTTGAGGGGCATCAACCTCTCATAAAATCCTTGTTTGTTCATTTATTTATTTTCTTAAATTATGTGTATAGCAGCTTAACAAATCTGTATTTTGTTGTTGTTGTTGATGATGTTATTTGAGCAGCCAAAGTTTTAGCAGACATGTCAGCCTAAGGTGATGTGCTCCTTAGAACAGTTTGCCAGCAATTTGCACTTTGGTTCTGCAGAATTTTTTCCAGCATTTGCTCAAATGCCTGTGGCCAAACAAAAAATGGATGTTAGAATATTGTGCTAATGAGAAGCATTGCCAAATGATAAAATATTAATTCTTTTGCTTTAGATGCAGATATAAGAGAAGTGATTACCCCTACTTTAATTGTTTCATAGATGAGTACAATTATTGTGTTATTCATTCTGTTTGCAGACCAAATGTAAAAAATAACATCCACATCATATAGTCAGAGATTTCGTTTTAAAGTAAACTTTAGCAGTGTTAGATATATTAAAGCAATAAAGCAAGAGATTAAACTTTCATAAACAGTAAGAGCTCATTGTTTTGTAAATGGGCGTATAATAACATCTTTGTAGCTCAAATGAAACCATAAAACTGACTGGGTGCTTTAGTCTTTCTGCAAACTTTTGATTTATCTTTTTAATCACTTGTTAGCTTTTTTGTATAGCAATTAACCATTGAAAATGGGCTTCAGTCTTCTTGCTGCATTATTCTTCTCTTATTGAACTGCTGTCATTTCTTCATGATGACAAGCAATTTAGAGGTGCAAAAAAAAGCAGTTAAAGTGAATGTGATTCCCACTGCTACAGGCATTTGTTACTAATGAATGAAGTGATAGCTGTTGCTGGAATGTTAGATTTATCTTTCTTCATGATTTGTGCCAGGAAGAGTGAATAGGATGCCTTTGAAAAGACAGTATAAACAGTCCACAGTCACAGAAAGACTGCAGCTACAGCTTAAATCCATAATGCTAGAGATAATATTAGGGAAAGGTTAACTAGATTCATTAGCTAGATTGCAGTTTTGAAACTTGCTGTAGCTACAAGTAAAAAATGTATTACAACAAGCGTTATGGTCGATCCATTACAGGGACCTGCTAAATGTTCCAGACATTTTTTATTAAAACCCCATCTAATATTTAGGTATGCATCATTAAGAAAATGCAACATGATAAATGATAAATACCATAACTGCTATAAAAGAATTAAACACTCTATAAAACTGCTGGTGTATGGACTGTAACAGCTGTAACAGCCATTCCTAAGACTGGGGAGCAGTTTCTGGATATCCCCAATTATTTCAAAGTTCTCCAACTACACCTTATAGTAACTGGTTGGTTGGTTGGTTTGGTTTGGTTTTGGTGGTTATTTTTGTTGTTGGTTTGGTTTTTGTTTTTGTTTTTTTTTTTTTTTTTTTTTTTTTTTTTTTTTTTTTTTTTTTTTTTTTTTTTTTTTTTTTTTT
>JASSUY010045256.1:0-20787 GCA_032466535.1 Forpus xanthops
ACCGGCAGGTTGCAGCCGCCCGCCTCCCCCGGCCCCACCCGCGCCGCGACGCGGGGGATGGGCGTGCGGGGGGCAGCGGGCACGGACGGCACCGGGCGGGGAGGGGAATGGTGGTGGTGGTGAGACGCAAGTTGCTTCCCCTCGGTGGAACGGGCGGGGTGGGGGCAGCGGGGAAAATAAGGTGGAAAAGAGGGATTTTGACAAGAGCGCTGCTTTGGAGGCGGGGGAGGAGGCACCGAGTGGCCGGTCCCCCGCAGCCCCAGGGTTGGGAAGAGAACTTCGGGCGGAAGGGGGAAGCAGCGGGGGTGCCCGTGCCTGGAGCCGGCTGCCCGCGCCGGCCGTCCTGCGGCACTGCCGTCTGCTTGTAAGACTTGGTTTGAGAGAAAAGGAACAAAAAATCCCTCTCCGAAGCAGCGATTGCACTGACTTCGTTGGAACCTCTCCACCCCCCCCCTCCTTTTTTCCTTCCTTTTATTTTTTTTTTTTCCCCTGGGATTTTGTACCCTGCTTGCTCCGAGTGGATTTGGGCCAAATCCATCACTTTGGGGGTAGGGGAGAGGGGCTGAGAAAGGGGTCGTGGTACCTGAAGGCGAACCCGGCCGGGTGAACAGAGCCGAGCGCTGCCTTCCTTTCCAACCCCCCACCCCCCCGGCACCACGTGGGGAGAGCATCGCTCCTTCAAAGAGCAGGCCCCCCCATCTCCTGCCGCCCAGGGTGCAATCCCCCAGCCGGCTCTGGTTGCTCCTTTTGTCCGGTGGCTGGAGCGGGGCGAGGGGACGGGGACACGGACACGTAGGAAAATCTCGAGCAGGTGATGGGAAGTGCCCATGCCGCCTTCCCTTGCCCTGCCGTAATGCACATCAGATGTTTCATCAGAGCCCGCGGGTCCCGCCTCCCCCCGCAGCCCCGGGGCGCGCTGTGCCCTGCCGGGGGTCCCTCCGAGGGGAGGGGAAGCAGGGGGAGCCCAGCCAGGAATGTCTCCATCTGCTGCTGCCGCCCCGCTTCCTCACAGCTGTCAAAATGCACTTGAGGAAATCCACTCACACCTCCCCGAGCAAGGGTCTCCGCGGCGGGACGTGACACCGCGCCGCAGGACCATGGCTCCGCGTCTGCCCCCCTCCCCTTCCCGCATCCCCCGAGACATGCCCGCCGGCCACGCTCCTCTCCTCGGCCGGTTTTGTCCCAGGCCGGGCGCTTTGCTGGGTCTGAGCGGTGCAAAGTTTGTTTGTCGTTCTTCAGGGTTTCACTTCGAAACATCTTTTTTTTTTTTTTTTAAGGCTGAAATTCGCGGTGGTGCCAAGCTCGTGTGGAAATTCCCTTTTATCGATACGCTGAAGTGCAACTTGCAGCTTTCCTCTAAGGAGCTGGCTGTGCCAGTGTGGATGGCTGCAAAGTCCCTGTGCCTGCGCTCTGCCCTTTTAGACAGCAGGGCTGTTAAAGGAATGGGGTTTTCTTCAGTTTTACCTCACCCTCAGTGCCCGGTGGCCCTTCTTTTGTTCGTGGTCTCTTACTATTGATACTGCTGAAAAATTTTGCTATTTATGTGCCTTTGCTAGGTCTTAACTATCCTGACTTTAGCAATTCCCATCTCCAGTGCTTTAAGATCAGGGCTGAATGAACTCAGGAGCAGCATGGAGAGAGTGTGGGCGGGGGGGATTTAAGGGACAGCAGTTTTCCTCCGTAGGAGGAGGTAACAACCAGTGAACCGTTCCTAACCAGTAAGTTTGTATTAAACACATATATTTCATTTTTTTTTCTTGTGCCTCACAAATTGCGCTTCCTCTTAATGCCCTTTCCCTGCTGCTTTAGGTCTGATGCCCTCCTGCAGCCATTTCTCACCAATCTTGCTGCCTCTTTTTAAAGGTACAATTTTTGAGTGGGTTTTGCCCTTTTCACTTAAAGGAATTTCGTGCATCCTCCATGTGCCGGACCCCGGGTTCACTTCTCAGGTCTCATCATTTCTCAGAGCACGTCCTTCAAACCACACAGCCCTGGCTGCCCTAGTGCAGCTCATCCTCTCGTTCAGCCTATATTGTATTAATTGCTCCATCCAAGGTTATTTTCACATCTTTTCCTTACCAAAACCGCGCCTAAAATAGCACCCCCTCGTGTCACTGGTGAAGAAATCTGCCGGCTGTCAGCACATTGGGCATTCCCTATCAGTTCCTGCTCAGCAGGCACTGCTGGGTGATGGGGGTGGACTCTGCGTGGTAGGATTTTTCCCTGCCTTTGTCCCTCGAGGTCACTCATCAGGGTGCTGCTGGGATTAGAGGATCAGATCCCACTCAGCCCTTCCTTAGCAAGGCAATGAGCCGTGCCTGCCTTTTAAAGGTGAGTGCTGGCATGAAAAATGCGCATGATACGCAAGTCATGCTCTAGCAAATTTGGCATCTTTTGGAGCGTGGCGTAACTTGCTCCCTGGCAGCACAATTGACGGCCAATCTGCGTGCCAGGTGATTTTATAGAAGAGTTACCAATTCCAGTGATTTAGAGGCTGGTTTCCAGGACACGTGGGATGCTTGGATCCCTTAGGCACTGCGCCGGCAGCTTTGCTCCAGCGGCAGGGAGCTTGCGTGGACACTAGAGCCTGGTTGCAGGATGGTGTCGGGTTGCGAGCTGTTGGGTATGTTTGAGGAGTAACACTTTGGAGAGGACCACACTGCTTCCAGCAGGTTTGAATGACCGTTGGCTTTTAGGAGTACACTTTTGAGTTCCCTTCAGCTAACATACACAGGTTTTACTTTTTAAGAGGATTTCATAATTTGATTAAAACTTTGTATGACGAAGCAGTAGCATGACGAAGCAGTAACATGAGCATTTTGCAACTGCCTTTAAATGGGAAGCATTTAATTGTTTGGGGTTTTTAGGGAGATGAGCTGCTCTCATGATTATTAACAGGGCTGTGTCCCTGCAAGGCCGATGCAGGCAGCTAAAGGCTGAGGAACGCTGTGCAAGAGGCTCTTGCGCACAGGGAGAGAGCGAGCACGCCCAGTTCCGAAGAACGAAGAGGCTGATGACTTCAAAAGGGGAGAGGATGCTGTGAAGAAGGTGTGCTGAGGGCTGGATTCTGTTTTTTTTTTTAATCTGTGACTAAACACATTTCACAGTAGAGTTGGAGTAAGCTGTGCTATGCAGCCCCAACAGCACAATGGGATTTCATCAGCCTTGAGAAAATAAGCAAGGCAGGGGAATTTACTGTTGCCTCTTCTCCTGCGTAATTTCCCCACCTCAGGGCTTAGTGCAAGGTGCTGACTTGCAAATGACACATCATTACGAAGCCAGCCCAGAGCTGCAAAGCATCGCTGGGAAAGTGGTCGGGAGAGCAGAGGAAGCTGCCTTCTTGGACTTGGTTCCTCCTGGTGTGGGATTTGCTCTGGGAACGTGTTGATTTAATTCCCACGAATTGGTTCTCGGATGGTGCAAATAAAGCTGCTGACAGTGACTGAAATGGGATTTGACACTGGAGAACCTGTTAGGCTCAATAAATGTAGGTCTGCTGGGAAGCTTCAAAGGGCTGTATTTTAAGCCACTTTCCCCCCATCATCGTTGATTTAGTATTTTTGAATCTCTGGTAACTGTAGTTTTTATGATGGATGATCAGAAGTTGACAATAAAGCCACAGAGAATGAAATGTGAGAAAAGTCAGAGCTAATCATATTTAAAATCATACAGCCATGATTTTTTTCCTGATTGCTTGTATAAAACTCAGGTATTTGAGAAATAGCTTTCAATGACTTATGCGCCACGTTTAAAGATGGTCTGGCTTCTTTAATAAAATAGAAACTATTTGAAAGATTTATAAGTGTCAGAAATCCTGCCAAACATTTTTGCATTTAGAGCAGCAGGAAACCATGCTGTGATACTTTTAAAACAGGTATTTACTCAAGTAATTGGTTACTTTTTATGTGGAATAAGAAAATCTGGTGCAACTATATTGGACTTGACATAAAAGACAGGTATGTAATTTGTGAGCAAACCAGGCTGGAATGTACACATTGTACTGGGGAGGTATTCTAAGAAAGACAGCTCCTTGAGACAAAAAGCCAAACCAACAGACATGCTAGGTTGCATGCCAGAATTGTTTATTCTTCCGTTAATCAGCTGTGTAATGAGTGTCCAGAAACAATCCCTTCTGCCCAGGTAGTTTAAGCTTCAAATTTTGTAAGCTTTGAGGCCTTCATAAAATGGATTACATGGAAGTTGGATGAAAAACACATGTTTCTGAGAACAGTTTGGTTCAAATAATAATAAAAAGCCAAAAACTGGCAATGTCAGTGCCAACAATTTACTAGGGAATATCTGAACCAGATGCCTCTAAACTATAATTCCAAGCAATTTGCCAGAATTATGTATTTGCTTTATTCTTTAAGTCAAACTAAAGATATGCATGGTTTTTATTACTTGTGGATATAAACAAGAATGTGATGTGATTACGATCAATATAAGGCAGATAATGCCAAACAGTCATGATTTCTGTGACTACTGCACTAGCTAAAGCAAAATGGAAGCTCTGCTGGTAAATATATGCGAAAGGGTTGTCAAAATGTGGCTGTTCAGATTGAGACATATCAGACTGCAATCTGCTTAGTCATCAGATAAGAGCATTGGCCAAAACATCTATTTCTCCCCTTCTCTCACATCAGTGCATTTCCTTCCCCCCAACCCTGAGAATGGGAAAGAGATCTGCAAAACATGCTGAGTTACATTCTTAGCTAAAATAGCGCACTGAAGGGACTCTTGGTAGGAGATACTTGTAGGCAATCTCTGACTTGCCAGTTCTTATTCAGATGAGCTTCTATCTGATGTTTGAAAAGACAGGCATTGACATCAAAATTGCCATCTTGAAAGGACAGAGTGAGTTTTAGCAGGAGTTTTTATGACATTACATGTCACTCAGGTTATAAAGGGTTCTAGCTGGCACTCCCACAAGCTGAAACAATCTTTACCTACTGTCAAGAGGCTCTCAGAAGAGCTCAAATAATTTCCTTGAGTGAAGTGGCTACCTCAGTCAGCTGCGGCTTGACACAGAGGGGTGCTGAACATCCTGTAACACCTGTATGCCCAGGTCGGACTCCAAATCAGCAGGGAGAAAAATACATCAGAAACCAGAGAAAAAAGTTTCAAGCAGAAGCTTTGATTTAGAGAATTGTTCAGCAAAGTCACCAAAACCAAATCCCCCTGTGTGATATAAAGCATCCACAAAAGATTTGCAGTGGAGTCTCTGGTTTCATCCAGACAACGGCCTGCTGGGACACAGTCAGTTCCGTCTCCCATCCAAAGGCTGTCGTGTCAGAGCCTGCTTGGAGGAGCATGGAAACTCGCCACAGCTCTTCTGCAGATATTGTGTTTGATTTTGGGAAAACCATGTGTTTTTTGTAAAGCAGTAAGGAGTTACCTGGGGCCCTCTTCTGAAGATCACTTGATATATAAAGTGTCCTCCTTTACTTCCGTGATTCAAGGTTAACATGTGCTTCATTCCAGGTAGGATCAAACCCGGAGATGAACTGGGTTCCACCTGCAATGCAGGATGGTTTTGTGCTTTTGAACCAGCAAATCCTGAAGCAATAGCTGTGGGAAAGATGAGAATGACCACTACAATATTAATACCAAAGCCAAATGTGAATACTGAGTGTCACGACTGACATATTTGTCAGATACACACAGCTTATATATGTTTATGGTGCAGTTACACGAGGCAGAAGTTAAAGATGGGTGGGATTTACTACTGCCAGGGTGTCCTTCTCATTTACAGTGCCAGATTCTTCCGATGTTCTGGTTTCCCTGGTTCTTCCTCCATCTCACCTCCTGAAGGAGCCACAAGTGACACTTGCAGTCAAAGTGGACTCAACATTCCTGTCCTTCCAATTCATGCTTACCCTACCAACTTGTGGCCAGGCCAAAAACCCAAAAAGCCATATTCCATCATCCTAGGACTATCAGAAACCCAGGTCAGGTAACGGGATTGTAATTCCATGGGGCTCGCCAAGAAGGAAACATGCCAGTGTAATTATAGTGGTAATTATAGCACTGTAGTCACCACCCACAAAGTACGACTCTCTGCAGAGTACAATGATTCCAGAATCAGAGTCCAAACAATATTGCCTGTCCTGGCCCTCAGTTGGACTGACCTCAGATTGAAAGTGAATCTGGCTCTCCTGTGGATGGCCATGTGGACACCAGCAAACACAAATCGAAGGGATGGTTTGCCTGCTTCTCCTATCCTTTCTCTCCACTGATTCACTTCAGACAACAGCTGATGTTGAGATTAAGAGTCTGGTTTTGTGTTCATGTTGGACCCAACAAATTCAATGCAGAGCATGTTAGAGCAATGATACAGAAATCACATCTACAGTCTCATCAGAGTCTCTCATTGGCTTTTCATAACCACATTTCACTTTGTACATACAGATGGTCTTACCACTGTTTTGGGACTTCTCAGTGCAGATGTGACAAGAGATAACCCTTGGGTCTAACTGTTCTCATGGCATGGATCTCTCATTTCATTTGCATGGGATATAGGCAGATGCTCTGACACAGCACAGCCAATCATGTTGGCTTAGAGATACTTGCATTTGTGACATACATGACAGAGTTTATGGGTTTATATTCTTCCTGTGGAATAATGAGTTGTCGTGGTTTGAATTTAAGTTTACATAAATCCCCCACCTTTTCAGTGAATAGTTAATTGTCAAGCCCAAAGAGTTGTGACTAAAAAGATTCCTCAAATCTTAGCAGTCATGAACAGGACTTGCAGCCATCATGTAGAAAAGCCAAGGCTCAATGTAGCAAGCAGAGCCTTGGTCCTGCTGCTTTGTGGGCATTGGATGAGCAGTTACCAATACTGGAGCAGGCAACTTTTAAAATACAGATTAAAGTCCTTCTGCTGTCACAGGAAAATCGATTCCCCTGGGACCACCAGGATGTAGGAATCTGCCTCAGCCTCTCCTTTGCAGGGCTGAAGCTAGCAGCTATTTTCAAATCAACTTTATTAATATATTTAATTATTTAACACAAATAGCTTGCAGTTTGCCATTATGATGGGCATGTTGCCTGCATCACCCATATCTGTATTTGTTCTGAGCATCATTTAATGTGTTTTTATTATGATTGATTTTTGCTTGCTATGGAAGCCTTTGATTTTGCAATGCTGTGGTGATGGGAGCGCTGTCCTGTTGTTTATGCATTGCCATGTGCTTGCTCCAGGGACATTGCGCAGTGTATCCACAAGCATGCACGCCTGCTTTCAGTGGCATCTGATGCCAATGAAAACACATTCTTCGAAGAGATAGGTTATTACTTAAGACTTTGTTACAGCAGGACCAATAGACTATTTGAACCAGTTTAGTATTCATAATAATACGTGGTTCGGAGCTGAATAAAAGGCTGTAATTCTTTTGAGAGGTTCCGCTGACATAATAAACCGCGAGAGCTCAGCTAGTCAGCAGAAAGCAAAGATTGGATTATAGCTGGGCTCATCAGCGTGGTACCGTACATGGCAGTTTCTCATGTCTGCAAAGGGATTATAGCTAAAGAGTTTTTTTTTCTCCTTATTCTAAATTGCTTTAAATTCTATTCTATAACCCCAAATGGAAGAATTGCTGGATGCTGATTTCTGTGAGAAAAACCCTCAGGGATAATATTTGCTGTCTTCTCTATCCTAGTGCAATCAGATCTTATTCTGGAAATGTGTCTTGAATGCAACCCAATTCTTCCATTCTTTCACCTTTCCAACTATAAACAAACTTGGTGCTGCTACACTGCACAACGAAATCTGCACATCTGGCTGCTGCACAGATGTCTCCCTGTGATGTCATTCAGATGGCTCTTCTACCTGCTTAGGAGTTCTGCCTGTCTATGGACCAAGACTGGACTCCGTATTTACTTAAATGCATTCTGTGTATGATGTAGTGTGAGTTCTTTCCTGGAGCTATTTCAGCTACACCCATTTTCATGGGCAGGAGTGGGTCCCACGTGCCAAATATGCTTTGATTTTTGGTTGATGTCATATTGCATTTATAAGTAGTTAGGGACAATTTCAAAATAGAGTTGTGTTTATATAAATATTTATATATGTTTTTTGATAGCCTCAGGAAAACAAGTCAATGACTGAGGAAATAAATAAGCATGGAAAAAATCATAAGGGTATTGTTTTTGAGTAGATTATAGGCAGATGATAATAACAAGCAGAATAAATAAATTGGAGAGGCAGAATTGACATGATGGATACTAGCTTTAATACCATGTACTGAACTTTCAGTACATCTTGTTTTAGGATTCATATTTCTTGAAAATCCACAGGAATAAATTAGATTCTGGGTAAGTGGTTCAGAGCTAACTGGAGGGTGGAATGTGCGGAAGGAGACCACAGGCAGGGTGTCCATGGTCTTCTGCTGCCTCTTGGGACTAATCTCTGCCTTTTCAAATCTGTGCTCAGTGAAGTTTTTATTCTGATAATTGATGACACATTGGCTGAGGTAAATGCTGGCTATGTTTTTGTGTCTTCTTTCACCAGCAGCTTTGCTGGGTGCCCTGAGAGTGTCTGCTGAGCTTCATCTGTGTGTATTGTGTAATGTCACCAGCAGGAAGGTTGGGATTGGTCTTTCCCAGTCTCCTGTGACACATATGAGGTTTTTCATCCCAAGTGGAAAACAGGCTGTCTCTGGCTCAGATATGTAGTGGCCATGGAGCAGACCCCATTCCACTGGCACCCTGGAGGAGGATGCAGCTCCTGGTGGTGGAGCATGGTTCCTTGTCAACCTCTTTCACCCTTGGGTTGGGGAATATGATGGAGAATGGGCACAGCAGCCTCAATGCTGTCTAGCTGCCAGTCTTTTTGGGAAACTGCAGGACACAGACTTGAAACTCGTATAAATTACATTGAAGCCAACCTTGGTTTGGATGGGACTAGGATTGGATTGACAGAAGGTTTTTCAATAACAGCAACCATCCTAACTAGTGACATAGTAATACTCATTTATATGATTTATGGGAATACTGTAGGTAATGATTCCAGCATATACAAGCAGGACTGAACTTCTTTTTAGTCTTCTGAATAGAGGCAGCCATGTAATACACACAGGACCTTAGTTCTCATAGGAATATACAGCACTGCCTGTGGCTGGACAAGCTATTTACATCCATCATTTCAACTGGTCCCATTAGGAGTTTTTGAAAGCAGCAAAGAA
This sequence comes from Forpus xanthops, assembly GCA_032466535.1. NCBI lineage: Eukaryota > Metazoa > Chordata > Aves > Psittaciformes > Psittacidae > Forpus > Forpus xanthops. The sequence continues at coordinate 9,186 of JASSUY010045256.1, forward strand.
ATTTCACTGCTGTTGAAACTAGGAGACCAGGTAGCCTGCTGTCTACATTACCTTTCCATGTTCATCTGATGACTTGAGTAGCATAGTCAGGCATGGGATGTTGTTTGTATTTGGGTCTAGACTATCAGTGAGTATAGAGCTTGTATTGTCTTGGCTGGGCCCATCATTGTGGGCAGACTGTCTGACTACAGTGGGTTGAGTCCTGAGATCATACCAGCAATTCTTCTTCCACAGCCAGTCTCCCATTATAGGCTGCTGGAACACACTGGGGTATTTCCAAATTCTTTTCCGCATCTGTCTGGGAGGGTTATGGAGTTCCCTCAGCCTTTCTTTCAATGAACGTGTGTGGCAGGCTGGGTGTACTAAGCAGGCCAAAATCTTTCATTTTTCATTTGCAAAAAAATAGGTGTTCTAGTTCCTTCATTGCTGGGTAAGATTTATTAGGTATAGAAACCAGAGTGTACCCCCACCAAAGCACTCCTTACACTGAACAATCCAGGGCACCCTTGGAAGTATATGGGTATACATGTCTGTATATACTGTGGATGTATACATTCCTTACCATGTGCCTGGAAAGCAGCATTCGGTGCAGATGTCCTCAGCTGGCTAAGGAGCAGTGAGAATAGATTCAAGCTGGTCTTGTGACAGTGTTACACAACAACAAGTCAGGGGGCCTGAATTGTATTTTGTGCATCAACAGACCTAACAAAAGAGAGTCAGACTTGGGAGGCTCAATGCAGCTGGTTTATGTGTGTTATCTGCCCTGCAGAAACCAGGGGGAGTCGAGAGAATAGCACATCCCAGGGAACTCCAAGCTTACTCCGGGTCTTCACATGTAACATCTTGCAGTTTAGTGGAATACTTATTTTGCTCTTAAAACCTTTATAGATTCCTCAGGTGACCCAATCACTGCTTATCAGTTATCTCAACTGGTTTAAATGCAGATCAACAGCATCTTGAAGGTATTTTGAAGGACATGGGATGGATTAATGATTTGAGATAAGCTTAGTTTTGAAGTCCTTTGAATTCAGGTGACTGCGAAGGAATTGGGTTTAGGCAATTTTAACTGTCTAAAATGTATTGAGTATTCCTTTTTCCAGTCAAAAATCTTTATTAATTAGCTGACATAATAGTTCTGTGCCTCCTCTGTGGAGTTTTGAGCAAGCCTGTACAATTTATTGAGTTTACAAACAGCTCCATCCCTCTGGTGTGCAAAAACATGTCTCCTGAAATAATCAGATGATTAAACATCTGACCAGGAGGATATTTTTGATGTCTAGTCCATGCAAATTTACACTTTATCTCATTGAAGTGATTCGGAGTCCATAATTCTCTTAACAAAAGTTCTCTCTGTGTTTTAAGGACACAAACAACATGATACAAATTAAGATGTCACTTCTCAAATCTTTGGTTAGATTGTGTGTCATTCTCTGACACATCTCTTGAACATTTAAATGACATTCAGTAGACAAGGGTTTTGCCTTGATGTTTGAGTACTGTTTCAGACTGATGGCACCGTACCTGAACTACAAACATTTCACTTGGCGTTTTATCACAGGTGTCTGCTACATAGGGATAACAGTAGTTTTGTTTGTAAATGAAAGTTTTGCTAGCCAATGCTAGCCTAAATATCTCTTGGCATATCTTACTGCTACAATTGAGCCTGCTGAGGGGAAACTTAGATAATTGCCTTTGGCTGTGCTCCAGGATGTGATTTTGTTTCTCTTTTATCACCGCCTGACCGGTACAATGATAATAGAGCTGCTGTCTACCAGAGCTCTCTGGTTTAAGCACAGTCTGATTTTGGATGGGGGCTAGGTACTAACTTCTGCATTTCTGGAGAAGGGACTAGGGTGTAACTCTTCTTGTTACACCCTTTCTGTTCCTTCTGCTGTCATGTCTCCCAGCCTTTAACACACTGAGCTATTTCAGAGCCGCCCTCTTGTGACACCAGGTACACTGAACTCTGTCCCTATGACGTGACTTTGCACCACGCGCACCTGCTACTTATTCTCCTGCAGAATATGGTCTTTGGACCAACATGAGCTGGCAGAATATGGTCTTTGGTCTAACATGAACTGGTCCAGCAGCTGATTGAAGCCAGGTAGTAGAAATAGAATCATAGAATCATAGAATCATAGAATAGTCAGGTTTGGAAAGGACCTTACGATCATCCAGTTCCAGCCTCCCTGCCATGAGCAGGGACACCTCCCACTAAAACATGCCACCCAAGGCTATGTCCAACCCGGCCTTGAACACTGCCAGCGATGGAGCATTCACAGTTTCCCTGGGCAGCCCATTCCAGTGCCTCACCACCCTTACAGTAAAGAATTTCCTCCTCATACCCAATCTAAACTTCCCCTGTTTAAGTTTGAACCCGTTACCCCTTGTCCTATCACTACAGTCTCTAATGAATAGTCCCTCCCCAGCATCCCTATAGGCCCCCTTCAGATACTGGAAGGCTGCTATGAGGTCTCCACACAGCCTCCTTTTCTCCAGGTTGAACAGCCCCAACTTTCTCAGCCAGTCTTCATATGGGAGGTGCTTCAGTTCCCTGATCATTCTTGTGATCCTTCTTTGGACTTGTTCTAGCAGTTCCATGTCCTTTTTATGCTGTGGACACCAGAAATGTACACAATTGGCACAAGCACATGGACAATCCTTTCTCATGAGCAGAGTTTCATGAATAGGCTTCACCACAGTTTTGCTCGGAGTGCACATGGGAAGTAGTTCATCATGTCACCCTTGAGGAACAGTGGGGAAACCATGAGTTATCTCCAGAGTCAGCACTTGTTCTTATTCCCATCCAGTAGACATGTCTGAAAAATGTCCAGGAGCAACAGTTAACGTGTTGTGTATTAGCACAGTTAACAGACAGATGAGCTCAGTCCAAAACAGCATCTTATTCAGTTAATTAGCTGTGCTTCACAGTCGTAAAACAACAGGTAGATGAAGGTCACTAGAAACCCACAGCACTAGAGATAATGATCATTTTATTAAAAGTCCACCCTTATATAGACATGAGCTTCACTAAGAGCTGGATTTCTCCTGATGTAGCAGATGATTACAATTTATTTACTTCTGGCACTTCCCATGTACTTCAGCCATGCACGTTTTCCATGGGTCAGAGTTATTTCTGATCAGCAATGTGGCTTTCAAGCTGCCAGTGTCATACCTCCAATGGCAGCCCAGTGGCCAACGCTTTGCCTGGGCCTTGGGAAGAGTTTCTGATGGTGACTTTGCTGCTTCAGCAACTCAGTTTTCCCTGATGCGGTTTCTCTGTATTTGGGCAATCCTGTCATTGGTGACCTTTGCCTCTACACTGCCTAGAAATGTCATCCAGCCTCAAACCCACATGGGAAACAGACGGTCTCCTCTGAGCTGTGGGACACCTACCACAAGCTTACACTTGGGCCTCCTCCAATTTTTAGCCAATTCACTAACAATCCTTTTTGGAAGGGCTTTATTCTACACAGATGATAGGAATGGAAATTACATGCAGATGGGATTTAACAGCTGGTGCTTTAACAAGACCCCTATTTCTGCTTCCCTGGGGAAATCGAAGTTAGGTTCATTTCGTACCTTCTTTTTCTTCACCAATATAGATTTTGAAGTTCTTTCTTCTAGTTGTTTATGACTTGATTTTCAAAAAAGCTTTTGTAATGGAGCCCTTGTAAGAACATCTTTTACTGTTATGACTTTTGCATTCAGTTCACTAAAGCTGCTTCCCAAATCCATCACTGGGCTGAAGAGCTCCATCAGGACCTACCAACCCAGTATCCTCATTGCATGTGATGTGCCAGGTCCATTTCCTCCCTCTCTCTGGCACTTCAAAAAGTTTTCATTGTAGCTGTCTGCAAAACCAGAGTCAAAGCAACAGAGGAAAAGAAGCCCTAGTTTCCTAATATCAATTGCTAAAGCATTTTGGTACAACACCGAAAATCCTTCACAAATACTGCAGTGGCTTCTCAGCAGCCCTCCAGTCCACACAGTCTCCCATCTGATGTGCTTTTGCGCATCATCTGCACCCTACTGCACGTCTTCACCACTAGAATAATTTTTTCCTAGCTGAAAGCCTTTGCCAGCTGTGCTAATACTTGCTTATAAACTTGGTTACAAAGATTTCACAATTCCAGCAGGCAGGACTTTACTCTTAGCCCCTGCTTAAAGTGCAGGCTGAAATCTTGAACTTGGTCCTTTCTGAATACTTTCTTTCCCTTTGCAGGCACACTGCAGTGAATGTTCATTGCCCGTTACCCCACGTAAACCAGGCAGTCTTCTATAAATTTCAGCTAAAATGAAGATATGTTGTGTTCTTTGCAGTGAAATAAAAAGAAGTCCCTCAGAACACATTTCTAACTTATTAAAAGAGGTATTTTTGTGGTGACAAATTTTGGGATTAAGGGTATTATGTTGGGCAAAGTTTGCTAATGAATGCTCGTGTTATGTGGCTGATCCTGATGGCTCATCACCAACTAAGCAGCCATTTACCTGCTTATCAACTTTTTCAAGCATTTTCCTTTGAAGACTCTGAGATAGGAGACTGGAAACCTCCTTTAGTTAGTGCTTGCACAGGCTATATTCTCAGGGCAACTTAATCAAGTGCTGTTGAAGTACTAGATTAGGTCAAAAGCTAGTATCTCTGTAAGAAACAAATGCAAGACAGCAAACATCTGCTGAGGAAAGTGTGTTGGAGAAAGGAAGCATGTTCCTGCTTGCTACACCTACTGCTAGGATGGTCACCTGAAGTCCGGCTAGTGCAGAAGAGGATGTGCCACAGCCTTCCTGGCTGCAGGGCTGACTGCTGCAGCATCTATGGGAACACATAGCAACAGGGAGCACAAACAGATGCTGAATGGCTGCTCCACCTTCACAGCTCCGGCCTCTACAAGCTCTTGGGTGGAGAGATGGAGAGCAACAAACTCCCTGCTGGGCTGCTCATGCAGCAGCCTTGTCCCTGCAGCTGCAGCTGGCTGCTGCAGATGTGCTAAAACATGAAATGAAGGTTGGCAGCAAATTTGAGTGGCATTAGGGATGGGGAAGAATAGAGAAGAAGAGATAGAGAGGCTTCACTTAGACCTCACTGACACCTGTTATCTGTTCTGTCCCTGCCTCTTCAGCCTTGGGCTAGCATCTTTCCATATTAATAGGGAAAAATACAGATTTTATTCAGCTATTGAAACCATGTCTTCACAAAGAGGGAATATTATCTTGGATTAGACTTTTACTTATGCCTCTGTGAGCATATTTCCAGGATCAGGTTCTCCTGCCCTCTCATTCACTTGGATCTTCAACCCAGTAGGAATCAGTGCCAGAATGATTAATATAGTTCTCACTCTTTCATTATTTTTAAGCTTTTTATTTTAAACTGGGAGTTCTGGTATTTCGGTGCATGATTTTCACAAGGATTTTGTTGTTCTAAGCTTGGTTTATCAGTTGAGATAGTGTTTATTGCTGTGTTAGTATTGTGATTGTAGAGGAACAGTATGTTTTCATCGTCTATGTTCCTTTCCTGAGCAGATCAATCCCAATAAACTCTTACTCAGCAAAGGATGTGAGCTGTACCAAACATTTGCTCAGAAAATACATTCCATGGTTAGGTATACTGGCATGTTTACTGAAACGACCACGCTCCAATAGTACATGGTCAGAGCTGGGCTGTGATTTATGGTAGTGAGGTTGATTGTAAAGCAAGGGTTTGTTGCTTCTTTGTTTAAGAAAGTATTGGGTAAACATCAAATCACACTTAAAAAGTACATGAAATTTGAGAAGAGGGAAAAATGATTTACATTTCAGTTCTGTGAACCTTGACAATGTCCTTTTGAGTGCCCTGTGCCAAAAAACAAACCCCGGTGATTCTCAGGCTGTTTAAAAGAAGCAGGAGAAAGAGAGCCAGTCCTCATGGGGCTCTGCCAAAGCCTCAAGAAGAGGCAGACACTGATGTCAGAAGAAAGCTGCTGTGATTGTCTTGTTTCCTACATGATTGACAATATGTGTGACCCCATCCCTGTGCCCAGTACAACTCTGTTGGAGTTTTCCATTGGCTTTGGTGAGAATTGGCTCAAATCTGACATTTGTCTAATGTGTTAATGTGTTAACTGTGTCAAAAACTTTATGACACCATTGACTATTGTACAGCTGATGATCTATTGGATGATAACTGTATCTGAATGGGACAGACAACCACAGGAATTTCGCTCAATGTCTGTTGCATTGTTATTAAAGACAGAACTATCGTATGGCTCTGACAGTGCGATCCCAGCATAACAACAACAGATATTCCAGGCAGTTAACTTTTGAGTTGCTGCTTAATCACCAGAGTAATGAAGTGTTAGCTTGAGCTGAAGACAGTTTGCCCTTGAGTGGATGGTTATTATTTTTAAGCATCACATCATTTCATTATTTTTGGTCAAGGATTAAAAACAAGTCTCTGGTTTGTGTCCAAGCCTTAGATAAAGAATATCATAGCAGAAACTATGGGAGGAAAGCCCTACATGCCCTCCCTGACATTCCTATCATCAAGGGGTTTATTGTTAAGAATTGTGTGTGTGCAACTGCATGACTGAAGCACTTAATTTGCAGTTGTAGTGTTTAATGACTGTTAAATAATGCATCTGGACAACAGATACGTCTGCAGGGCAGGTCTGTCTTATCATTCTAGAACATTATTAGGATAGTTCCCCTAAGTTCAAAATGAAGCAATACTTCACCCTTTGGTTTTGTTGATCAAGCCTGACATCTGTGCCTTTCCCTTTCTTAGTGCAAAGGAAAGCATATGTTTTTTTGATGAACTTGTTCTGCCCACAAGTTTGGTTCTGTAAAGGTAGAGCTTTTGTGTTTTCAACAGCTACAGTCTCCTAAAGCCTTGTAGCAAGCATGGCTGAACCCCAAGGTCCTTTCCTAGGGTTGACTCTGCTTCTTGGTCACATTGATTTAAATGGGAGATTTGCTTGAGGAAGAGGGTGAATCTTGGGATTTGGTGCAGTATGTTCTGTGAAAGGACATTCACCCATAACCTATATTGCCTTCACTTGGCAGTATTGTTTTATCTTGTATATCTGACACTCTCACTGCTTACGTAAGAAAACCGTTTGTACTGTCAACAGCTCTGTTTAACCTTTAATGGTAAAATTAGTAACTAAACCCAAGAGGCCAAGTCCTGAGGCCCATATTTGGGTAAAGTTTCCATTAAAGTCAATGGTAATTTTGCCAGGGACAGATCTGGAAAAGCCCTGAATTTTTACTTAGAATTTACCCCAGCAAGCTTCTCAGTAGCCTCTGTTTCTGCTCTACAAAGAGCAACTAGGACTACAGTGGCAGAGAGAGGAAACGTTAGTGGAACCTTTCTGTATTTTCCATTTAATGACTTTATTGGATGAGACATCTGATGATACCAGGTTTTTCTAATTCTCATTTTTATAAGCTATCTAATGCGCAGAAACGTCAGTTCTGGGCATATGTTCTTGTCCCTGGAGTCTTGTTCAGACATTAGAGAAACATTTCTAACTCAAAAGATAAACACTTCTGCTGGAGTTCAGGGACGGAAATTGTTTTCATCGCAGCAGGTGTTGCCTATTAGTTCTACTAGAGCTAAAACCCTAAGCTGGGCTTTAAGTGAGATGCATAATCAAGCTCTTACATCATTGTGAGATGTACCGTACTTGAACCTTTTGCTTGCTGAGGCTGTATTTCCTCCAAGAAACATCCTGTTTTGCAATCTCCCAAATTCCCCATGTGCCATACAACATTAGGGATTTCATCACCTCCTGGGCACACAGGCTATGCTTTCTGCAGAAGACCCATAGGGAGGAAGAAACAGGGAGCCAGACAAGTCAGAGGTTTCCATAGTTCCTGGTGGGACCATGTGATCTATGAAAGATAGCTTTATTTTTATTCCACACACACACCCCCTTGCCTTCCACTTCATGCTGTTTCCATTCTAGACATGAGTCTGTCTAGCAGGATGCTGATTGCACCATGTAGAGGAAGGGATCATACTGTCTTCAGTCCTGTTTAGTTGTTTCAGGTCCCATCTTGCTTTTAATGGCCTTGGCAGCTTTATTTTTGTCCTTCACCTTGCTGTCATACCTATAGTGGATAAAACAGGCTGTCAAAAGTTACCACTGTTCATAGAGTCAGTTCTTCATCTCCACCTTTCATCAAGGTTTACTGCTAAAGGAAGCGAATTTATTTGCGAGTTCTGTCTTTATATTTAAGAGCATAATATATTTCTCAGAAGTTTTTTTCACTCTGTGTCTTTGCTATAAGTCTTTATTTATTCCTTTTGAACCTAGTTTGACTTACCTGAATTCACAGGGGACTGTTAGTCTGGCTTTATAAAGAGGTTTGCCAGAGGTTACTAGGAGCTTGCAAGCTCTGATTGCCTGGAATCGTTTCACCTGGGCTATCATTCATGTGTTCTGTGCCTCCTGTTTCTGATCTACATTTAGGCTTTGCCCCTGATGTTGTGGGGTTGTTGTGCTGTGCCTTATGCCTTGGTTGGTGCTCTGCATTGTGGCTGATCCTGGTTGTGACTATGGGAGCTGCTCAGCTCCTGTCAGGTACTGGGGGACTATATCTCTAGCTGTGGTGCTGCCCTGCTCTCATCCTTGGTTCTGCTTTTCTGTCCTTGCTTTTCCATCTTGCTCTGTCCCCTCCCTAGCTATAGGAGGCAGGATCTGACCTTTGGGTGCTGCAATCACTTTGTGCAGTGGTTTGCCCTGAGGACTGATCACTTGTTCTATTTTGTACAGCTGGCTCAGGTCAGGGTTTAAAACCTGTTTACTCCATTTTTCTACCTTTTGCAGTCAAATGTATTTAAAACATAGAGGAAAATGAGCTGGAATATATATTTTTTTTAAGCATTTCTGTTTGTTGATGTTTTTTTTTCTTTGTAGCACAAGAAAGGTATTATAGTTACAGCCACTAATTCACTGGATTAATCACTGCTTAGTCACCTATGAAACTGCAGTTAAAATGGCACTGACTCTGAAGAGTGCCAGGCAAAGCTAGAAAGAAAAAGATTGCCCATAAAGTGTCTTGGTAAAACTCATCACGGCTTGAATCATCTTTTAAAGTGCCTTATTAATGTATATTCAGCAGATACAGGGGGAGAGAGAGAAGCAGAGAAAGAAAAATCTTAGAATGCTTATCCTATGTGAATGTTCTTTCTGTGTTAGAGCAAATCGTCCTGTGATGCAGGATAAAGCACACATAGGAGGGAACCTCAGCCCGGAGCAGCACTTTTTCCTCATCCCACTAGAGGGTGGGTGCAGTTTGAACAAGCGAGGCTTTGGCTGACTGAACTCTGCTTGGCTTGGCAAGGGGCGCAATGGGAGTGCGAGCTTTAATTTATCACCTAACCAGGGTGGCGGGGCTGCCAGAATTGGCAGTTGGTACCTCAGAAAATATTTAGCTTGGGGATGGATGCAAGTGTTTCCCCTCTATAATTCATCCTCTATAGTCAGAAGATGCTATAGTATTAATATATAAATTGAGTGAGCCAAATGCTTCTGGTTTTAGTAGCTTGAAACAAAAGTGTCTATGCTTTTTTTTGGATTGATTTATAAGTTCCTCATGTGGCATGCTCTCTCAGGCTCGCTGGCACAGTGTTTCAAAACTGCTTGTTTCAGAGATGGGAAAAATAGAAGAAGTAATAGAACTGTTTGTGTTTCATTTTGATTTTAATATTTGCAAAATCAATCATTCTGTGACCAAACAAGACAGACAAAACAGTACCCTGATCATAATCTCCACTTTAGCAATGAAGCACAGCTTGTACTTTAAATATCGGTGGTTTAGAGAGAATATGATTCATCGTATAGTTGTCAGTACCATTGGAACCAACTTTCCTGAACTTTAGTTCAGATACAACAGGCCAAAACATATTGTCTCAGTTTTTAGTTTAATTTCTGCATTTTTTACTTGCTCTGTTGGTTTGCATTGTAGCAGCAGAGAATGCAAACTTGATTTAGTGTGGAGGTAGAGCTAAGTATTTTTGTAGCTGAACTATATAAAGCTTGTCTGAGAAGGTGGAATAAAGGTAGAAAATAATAGAAGTGTACAAAGTTTGGGGAGAGAGAATCTCTCTAGAAAGAGATTGAATCTACCAGCATTAACTTGATGTCGAATAAAGTAAGGAAAGGGATTAGAGCTCTGCAACAGGGAAAGCTTCAAGAGAGATTCTATGAGACCACTTCTTCCTCTGTCAGAAAAGATATTAACATGAGTAATAATCACAATGTTGGTTTTTTTGGACACAAAGTTGAATTAATTTGTAAAGTGCAGTTTATTGAAAAGTCAAAGCTTTGATCTTAAGAAGATGTGCAGTTATATTAATCAAGCTAAAATAAAAAGAAGAAAGGACAACCCTCTGACTTTGTCAGGTGCTGTCATGAAGAAATATGTCAGTCTTTCATATCTGGGATAACACAGTATAACGTTGCACAGCTGTATATAACAGTAGCAGAATCTTGCCCTGGGTCAAGGGCAAAATATTGCACAACTGACCCAGGTGCTTTGCAGACTGCATATATACATTTTTAATCTTCTGTTAAAGCATCAGTGTTGTCTTCTGCAAAGAGGAGATGGATCACTGAGGCTGTTCTGGTGTGATAGTTCCTATGTTTTGCTCCATAGAAAGGGTTGCGATTAACAAAAACATTGCCAGCCTATGTCACTTGCCAGTTTATGAGCAATGGGATTGCTTTGTTGGTTTATGCAGCCCTGGTTGTTTTTGCTGTTATTGAAATGTGACATTGGCTGACAGCTCTGTGGGATCTCGCATATGGAGACTTTACTCCACAGGGATGGGAGAAACTGGACAAATTACAGTGGGTTTTCACATATGGGGCCAATTCATGCCTGACGAACCCCTGTGGAAGCTGTTGGCACTGCATCAGCCAAGAGGTTGACCTGTCTTATGCACTGACTCATTGTGGTGCTGCTTGTCATGATTAAAGCAGTTGAAATTTTCCTCCTAATGGGGGACCATGCTGAGTTTCAGCGTGTACTGCTCTGCTGCCTGCCTGTTTCTGTTGTTGCTAGATCTTCTGGAATTGTGTTTCTTTAAAAGAACAGTAAACTAGCAAATGTGGTTTAGTTGGATTGTAAAAACATTTGACATTCTTTGTCACCTTCTTAAATGTGTAATGTGAATGCATATGAGAACTGGCAATGTGGATAAAGAGGAATCAGATGACAGAAATGGGACCAGAATGGTGAGAAGCAGAAGAGATGGGAATGCAGCAGTGATTTGTTCTAGGATGGTCCCAATCCATCCTGCATCCAATGGGTTTGGAAGCAGACAGTACTGCTGAAGCAGTGACACACCTCTGCAGAAGATGGTACCCTAAGATGATGACCAGGGATGGAGGAGAAAGCAACATACTGGGAAAGGAATTCCCAGATCTTTCAATTGTGTTCAAAGATCTGTATGTGAGGAAAGGTGGGGAAAATTTCACCCACAGTGTCATGGGTTCAGCAGCAGCAGTCATTTTTCCCCTTTAAGCAGTATCTGGTGCAGGACTGTGTTTTGGATTTTCAGCTTGGGAACAGTGCTGATAGCACCAGTGTTTATAGTTATGGCTTAGAATGTTTAGGC
>JASSUY010045257.1:0-20286 GCA_032466535.1 Forpus xanthops
AGGTGTCCCTGTCCCTGGCAGGGGGATTGGAACTAGATGATCTTAAGGTCCTTTCCAACCCTAACTATTCTATGATTCTGTGATTGACAGAGAGGTGCAAACCAGCTTCAAACACATTTTATTCTCACTTACTGAAGCATGTGTGCAAATCTCAGGATTTGCACAGATGATGTATGGGTATGACTTTATTGAGTATATCTGAGGTCCAAAACCACTGGGAGAATAAAGCACATGCTTTTAGCACATTGCTGAAGGCAACTGAAAACTTTTCAACACACCTTTAAACCAAGTGCTGCAGAACCTCTAGCTGCTTACAAAAGGACTGTTACATTGCCTAGAGCAATACAACTATCTGTTACCACACTAGGTGAGGTCCTTGGAGAGTATGTTTGCCAAGATGGTATGACCTATTTAACTGAGCTTTGGAAGATGGGTCTGTACAGCTTGCAGTTCTGGAATTAGTACAGTCAGCCCTAGATCATCTCTGTATTGTCTGCATGGGTGGGATAGCTCCTTAGCTTTGTTTTTTTTTTTTATTAAATATAAATAAATTATAAACAGTAAAGAGACAGTGAAATACCTTTAAAAGTGAGAAATTCAGTAGTCTCAAGAATAGAGTCAATGTAGAATCACCAAGTCCTGATATGTGCATGTATCACAACCTGCAACCTTCAGCTTCTACAGCATGGCTGCTTGGTCCCCTTTATCAGAAGTATATGCTTAAGATTGAAAAATAGCAAAGGCTGGATTGTGTATTGTTCTGGTACTTGTTGCAGGAGTTGCAAGTTAATGATTTAATGGAATAACTCTGGCTATTATTTTGTGGTCTCTAAAAAGGCTTTTCCAAGCCTCTGATCCTTGAAGAGCACTACCTTACCTGAGCCTAATGTCATGCATGTTCTGTCACGTGAGAATTACCAATTTATTGGTAAGCCCAGCTCAAAAGTTAGACAAAAAGTATTACCCTTTTTGAAAAAACAATTCATATTGTTTCTAGTAAGTGAGGGCTATTCCAAGCATGAGATTGGCATCAGAAATTTGACTGAGGTTCCAGACACATGTAAAGATTCCTGGCAGTTCTTTCCAATAGGTCATGAACTAACCTCTTCTTTTGTTACATATATTCATTTACATTTGGGTACAGCACAGGCCTGTATACCAATGCAAGTAACTTAAAATTAACTCTCAGTCTTTTCTGGCTCTATAGTATAAGTTCCAGTGCAATATGTACAGAACACCCACGTAACCCATGGCTTTTAGATCTCAAAGTAAATGTTTTCACATAATCATGGATTGCATCCAAGCAAATGTCTGTAAGATGACATTTCTGGAAGCTTTTGCATCTTTACATTATATTTAGTTTACACAATATACTGTACAACTGGAAAAAATGGCCATATGAGCCAGACCAACATTTGACCTCTTGTAGAGTGCCTTTGAGAACAGGCTATTTCTCTGCCCTCTTCTATGCTAACACCTTTTACATCAGACAATTTCCAAATCAGGAATTTCTTTGAAGTTTCTAGTCTTTCTTCCATAGTTTACTTTTCAAAACATCACAAGGCCAGTGGAATTCTTGTATTCATGTGCTGGGGGCCCCCATGCAAACCAGCCAGGATCTGAATTTCCCTCTCCTTGTCATGGTTTACACTTCTTTATATCCACCTTACTTTCCTCTCTCTCTGAGGCAGTCCTGTTCCAGTCTGAGTCACTGGGGGTCCCCAGAGTTTCTGGGTGGAGTTGAAATTTGGACCTCCTAGCCCTACCATCATGAAGCCTTTGTCCCAGAGGCATCATCCACCTTGTTTCTCAACAGAGCTCAGCACAGCCAAAGTGCTGGAGCACCTTTGGTGTTAAGGGAGTGGGGCTACTTGTCTCTGTAAAGGCCCTCAAATCTACATGAAAATGGTCCAAAACCATTTAGAGTAAGGGAACTAACACATTTGTACTGGAAATGCATCAAAAGGCAAAATCCAGCACCTTCTATCATCTGGCTTTCTAATACTATGCATGCTGTTTCCAGGGCTTCTGTCAAAACAGGCAGTGAGCTGTTCTCTTTGTGGGACCTGCTGTGAGGAGGGCATGATGGGGAAATAATTTCCTTTTGAGTGCTTTTGAGTATCCTATGGAGCCTGATCCAAAGCCCACTGCAGGCACTGAAAGTTCTGCCAGAGGGACTGTAATGTTCTTTGTATTAGGCTTCAGCCTATTCACACATCGGCAAATTATTATTATTTTTCTGTCACTAGTTTTACAGAAACTGCTGCAGTGCCATGCGGGAACAGGGAGAGGAAATATCTCCATTTCCTGGGCATAGATGAAAGATTTTTCTTGTTACTTTTAAGATGCTGTGAAGTCCAAAGTTGCAAGAAGAGCCAGTTGTCTCTGCTCAGATATCTGAAAACACAGCTAATCTTCATTTTTATTTAATGTTTATTTTTCATTTTTCCTACATTTCTGAAATATATTGTTTAGTGAGAAAAATCAGACAGATGGGGCAGCTTTTTATCTTTTTTTGCTATGCAATACTCCCTAGCTTGCAGAAGACAGTGTCTTTCTGATGGGAACTGTGACTTCTTTTGGTCAAAAGAAGAAAAGCAAGAAGTAGAAAAACTGGACGAGATAACAAGTAGGAGATATGAGAAGCTGAGTGACAAGTAGAGAAGTTAACTTTCTAAGAAATAAATTGACTGTGGTGCTCCTCAGAGGAGAACAGCAAGTGCTGAATGTAAATTACAGGCTTTTTTACTTGGATTGCATTGTTTGTGCTGCAAACAGGTACTTCTTGAAATGAATGTTCCCTTCCAGCTTCAGTCCTTATTTTGTCCTCTGTCTGTCTACCACTAGACTCAGCTACTCCTTGCAGAGTGGCTAGTGGAACAAGGTCCCAGGAAGCGAGGTGTCAGTTGTCTACATCCCCACCTGAGACACATCAAGACAGCTGATCCCGATGAATAATGCTGAGCATATGTTCAAGTATTTCATGCCTCAGGACAAGGGATGGTTTGGTGAAGATCTGTTTCTTGCACAATGCAGAAGCGTAGTCTGGATGCTAACAGCACCCAGACCTAAACTGATCTAATACCACAGCATGGGCGTAGATATCTATGACCCACTTGCGCAGTTGACTGGTACGATGTAGTAAACAATACTGAAGTAAAGCTCTTTGTCCCCAGCAGTATAAACCAGAAGGGAACTCTTGTGCTGCTTCTTTACATGCTCCAGCTGTGCAGATAGAGTTCTAGGAGCAGCTGAGAGGAAGATTTGTAATTTTGTGCTATGAAGTGGGCTCTTCAATGTCCCATGAGAGACAAGGTCATTTATCAGCCTTCTCAGCAGGACCAGTATAATATAACTTTTTCTGTACCTAATCAACTATTTCCATGGAACTTGAAAGTTATTTATTTATTTATTTATCTGTGAGGCTGCTGCTGCTCAGCCTATTTTTGCTAAAATTGATCAAAAGGTTGAACAGCTAAGGGGATGGGCAGAGACGCACTTGCATGCCTACACACATACATGCAAAAGCAGTATGTGGTGTTATAAACCTTTTCTTCTTGAAAGATTGGCAAAAAATGGGCTTTCTTTCCACAGCTAGAGATTTAGCGTTGCTCACAGTAAGAAGGTTCACCTTAGGAAGAAAGAGAGAGTAAAACATTAATTACTCTGCATTTCCTCACCACAATTTTAAAAATGTAAGAAATTTTTGAAAAAAAAAAACCAAAACCAGCAAGTCTTTGAAAGGGAACACCACTGAGATACAATGTTAGTGAAACCAGTTGTAGTCAAGACAGGGCTTTTAAGAAGATGGAGTATTTATAAACTGCCCCATAAACTGATAAGGCTGTATGATTTTATGCACCATAATTGCTCTTTGCTACATCCCAGGACCAGCGAGAGGAATGTGAAGCTTCCCATCAAGCTACTTGTCAGTGTAAGAGAATGTTTAACAGGAAAATAAAATAGTTAACAACCTTTAAAGTAGGCTTAAAAACTTTGAAGTAATGTGTGTCTTTAAAAACTTCAGGAGTGGATTCTTTATGGGAAACTCAGAATTTAAAAACATGTTTGGAGTAGAGTCAAAATATTATGAGCAGTGCTCTGCAGTAATGACACATATCAGCAGTATTTGTAACCAGAAGAACAATGTGATAAATTTTAATCGCAAGGGACCAGGCTTTGTGGGAAGTGCCTAATACACAGACATCCTTTATAGGTTTCCAGTTATGACCTATGTCTAAAAGACATTTTAATGATAACTAAGGAAAGTAGATGGATTGTCTTCCCAGAGTGTTGAAGGTCCTGTTTGTTGTCATCTGCAGCTTCTCTAAAGACCAGAGATTTTCAAAGGTACTCTTCTGTCCTGCTATCAGCACGCAATACTGCAAGGATGGGACTATCTAAGATAAAACATGCCAGAGACATGTACTCCTCACGATTTCCTGTGGGAGTCTGATCAAGAGAAGGCAATATTAATAAGTATAAATTCTGGAACATTATTATCACCAGAACTGTGTCATGTAGTTTCCTCTTGAATTCTTATAACCCCTCTAGTTTTCTCAGGCAGTTCAAGCATTTAACTGCAACTGGTCAGAGTGTTAGACCTCCCCACTGGGACAATTGTTTTCAGTTACATTAAAGGCTCAAAGACTTTGATAGACATGCCAAAGCAAGGAGTTTAGCTTGCTGAATGCTTTAACTCTTTGAACTAATGTGGGATCTGGGAGTCCCCCTACTCTTGGACCTTGAAAATGCTTAAAAAATAGATGTAATCTGGAAGTAGATTAGTGCCAAAAATATGTAACAGTCCTCCCTTTGAGGATGCTGTTGCCCTTTTATTTAATTTATTTTCACTTTCTTGGAAGTGGTAGTTAGAGGGAGTATAACAAACACATTGTTTTTCTAGAGGATGTTGAATTAGGCTAGTGAATGAAGTACCAGTAACCACAGCCTTCATTAAAAAGCGAATTCACTTTTTAGATCTTCAGTGCTATCTTTTGTTTCTAAGGTACTCATCAAGGGCTATTCTTAGTGGTGAAGTGAAAATAGCAGCGCTTGGTGGTTGGCTTACTGCTCCTAGAGGAAGAAAGAAAAAAGGAGCAAGGAAAAATCCTTAAAATAAGCTGATCCAATGGGATTTTTTTTGGCCAAAGCCTGGTACACTATGCAGCGTACCATATAATTACATTGTGCTTATGGGAATCTGCAGAACACCTTCTCTTCAAGGTTTATTTTTCAGAAATTGCTCTAAGCTTTTCACATTACATAACAGTTTGGATACTTTCTGCCTTTACAGGCTAACACTCAAGTTTGTCTAAATAGATGGTTGTTTCAGAAATTTCAGCATTAGTTCTGTAACAGTCTTGGCTTATAGTGAGTTCATATTAACATGCAGGCAGTGGTGGTACTGCATGAATGCTTCAGGATACTTTCTACTGAGTCCTTGTCATGGGTTCAGTCCTGCTATCTCCACTTCCTTTCTAATGCAAGATAAATCACAAAAGTCAAATAACAAAAGGTAGTCCACTTCATGTCATGCTAGCTCATTGGAACAGTAGCTTCGAGACAGGAAACATGGTTTAAGAGACAGCTGTGAGTAAGTAGATCACACTCTATATTGTATCACAGCTTTGTTGAGAATATCTTTCTTCATAATTTGCTAGGAGAGCTGATTAAATCTTTGCACAAATATAATTTGCAAAAGATGTTGTCCTACTCATTCCAAGCAGAAACTAGAGTCTGCCTTTCAGATAATGTGATATTTTTGTTGTTCAAATCAGAACATGCTATACTCTTTGATGAAAAGAGCAGCAGAAAGCAACTAAAAGCTTAGCTCTAAATAAATATAATACACATAAATGCCTTCAAAATGGAGCTTTCATGATTTTTGCTTTCACAAAGATCTTATGAACTCTGTAAGACATAAACAATATTTCATAATGAAACACTGTTTTTCAAAGTTGACATCACATCTGACTCAAAGCGTGACTTTTTGATCGGGATTAGATTCAGTTTATTTAAAGGTTTTAGTATAACTCCTTAGTTATCTAGAACACAAGATAAACATAACAAACATAACATTTATCTTAGAACTAAAAATGCTGGTAAGTATAATTGAGATAGTTAAGACATGTATCTCTTTCTTAAATTCTTTTATTATACATTTGAGAGCATTTTGTATATAGAAAGGTCACCGTTATACATGTTAAGATGGTCAGCACTCTCTTGTTTATATGGGGGTTTGTACAGTTCAGAGGGAAAGAAAAATGTAAAAATAAAATCACACCCAGATGCCTAAAAATCAGCAAGTCAGGACCTACACATGAAAAATACATCTTTGCAATGACTTGCTTTCAGAATAATTTGGGAATGTTCAAATTAGATTACTGAGAACATTGCTGAAGTCTTATGAATATAAAACCTAGCTTCAAGTACCCTGATAGCTAAAAACACGCAAATCTCCAAGAAGCAGTTTTTAGTTAAAGCTCAGTCCAGCTGGTAGCTCTGTCTTCTGTGAGTCCTGCTTATATTTGTACCTGGATTTACCTTGCATGTTAGGAGAAGTGTTGTGGTAGACAAAATAACCTTTTGGAACCCACATATTAAGAAAATGAACGAATCTTTACAGAATGAGAAGCAAAAGCTAATACCCTCAGGGCCAGGATTATATTTCTGGATTTGTCAAAGGTTTCTTAAACTGTGCTATGGAATCTTAGCATTGTAAAAATACAAACATAGCTGGCGGTGTTCAAGGCTGGATTGGACATAGCCTTGAGTGGCATGGTTTAGTGTGAGGTGTCCCTGCCCATGGCAGGGTGGTTGGAACTAGATGATCTTAAGGTCCTTTCCAACCCTAACTATTCTATGATTCTATGACATAATAATAAGCCCCAGAAAATTAATGCTGCACCCCAGAATGAATCACTTTCAGCTGTGGAGTGAGTTGGTGGTGAAAATATTCAAGTTACATACCTACCCAAGACTTTCCTTAAGTATCTGGGGTCAGTTTTAATACTCACATCCTAGGAAAAAATCCTCACATTTTACCTCATCTAGTTACTCAGTTGTTAGGTTAATCAAGCAACAAGTATCTAACGTGTTTGCTATAGTATCTCTTGCTGAATTGCTAATAAAATTCTTACAATAAAGTGAAAACGATATGAGAGGAAGTCAATGCTTTTTAGCAGTATGTGAAATGCTTATTTCCATGCTAGTGTGAGCAGACTACAGTACAATTAAAGCACAGGGCTACTTCAAACAACCACTCACATGGTTATTCCCAGGAAAGAGCATATCTGGATCTAAATTTCCTAGCGAATTCTCAAACATAAGCAAGGCTCTGAGATCCATTGTCTAAGTAAATTCTAGTAACTGGTTATGATTATTTTCTATTTGTTAAATCTGTAAAATAAGCAAAGAAAGGCAGAATTTTGTAAGTAAATAACACGTTGAGACTAACAAACTGAATTCATTATAACCTCAAGCAGCCAAATCTGTCATTAAGTTCCCCTGTTTTTGAGGGCATCATCAGCTTGTGAGTAAGCACTGGCTACCTTGGCACCCAGCTCTTATGCTCATAGTTCAGATCTTAGGTCATTTACTATCTATCCAAAAATACTATCTCAGTTTTTTTGTTTATCCTCTTCTAATAAATCCTAAAAAATGACAGTCTATAAAAATAGTCTATATTTTAGGATATTTTTCTTAAAAATGGTAGTTCAGATAAGACTACCCATAGAAAACCATAGGTCTTTGCTTCTGTCCTGTGCTATACATACACAAGTAGAGAGCCAGACAATAAGGGGTTAAGTAGTAGTGGTGCAGATGCAGCTGGGCAATGTTACACTAAAAAGACCAGCTGATGGGCATAAAAGAAGATTAGAAAAAGGAAAAGGAAATAGATGAAGCTGGATTGAGTGCTGAAAGGGAGTGTCTGGGGTTTTGTTTAGGAGGATTTTTGTTTAGACTTTTGTAAGGAGTTCAGATAGTCGAGTGAGTTTGGATTTGTTTGTTGGCTACTTCCTGTGCTGTTTTTTTCTTAATTCTTTTTAAATTTCAGAAGTCTAGAAAACCTATAGTTGTTAATGCGCACTGGCAAATGTATACTGAACTATGTAACTATGAAGATAAAACTTTATAAGTAGGGTTTTCTAGGCTATAGGTGGGAGTGATAGTGGGCTAGTCTGATGCAGAAGGATTGTAGTAATATGAGGCTCATGTGTCCTTCACCAGAAAAATGGAGGGGGAAGTAAAATGGAAGATCTAAGACCACAGAGAACCTGGCAGGAATTTTAACAGCATTCGGGTAACCATCTGTCTCTTCAGATGCCTATCTGCTCCTGAAATTTTTTGGGGGGATAACTTAGTGAGTAGTTAAATAAAAGAATTCCTGGGTCACCTTCTCCTTTTCCGTGGGAAGGAAGAAGCTCGCTGAGAATATTGTGCCACATATTTTTGTTTGTTTAGTTTCAGTTTGGGTGGGGAGCAGAAATGGGGAGAAATCTTATACTTGCATAAATATGTTGTCAGGGTTCTGCTAATCCCAAGTGTAGCTAATAATCATTCTTCCAAGTATTTTCTGGTTTGATGATACCCAGAGCTTTTGAAGCATACCAGTATGAAATGGAGGTGCTCTTGACCTAGTTTCATTCAAGCCTTGCTAGCTGCTCACAAGAGAACTAGTCACAGCTTTCTGTGTACGCATTTCTTCTCAGGTGGGCTTTGCAGCTTATACCAAACTTTGTCCTATTGAAATTATTTTTCAGCTCAGTGTCTCTGTGCTAGGCTTAAAGTAACAGAATGCGCTACCTTGCCTGGGCAGCAGGCTTCTTTTATCCTGATTATAGGTTTGTGGATCTAAATAGACCTTGCAGCTGGATGGAGCTAGGCTTGGTCATCACCTAGAGGTAGTACAGAGGTGGTACTAGAGTACTGCGTCCTTGCCATCCTGCTATCCCTCAAATTTAAAATAATGCTGTGTGGCTGCATTTTTTTAAAGACAGTCCTATACCAAAATTACTAATATGAAAGATTTGCAGGTCATTCAGAATATTTAAAAACCCAAACCAAACAAAAATTAATCCGAAACTCCAAAGACCCAAACTCCAGAAGTGGTGGAATTTTTTGCTCTTGCCCTGTGTCTCTCATCACAGGGAGACAGAGCAATCTTTCTATTCTCATAGAAGTTAATCTTGCCTTCAGATTAGAATTCATAATGCCTTATTCCCCAGAGAGTCTGTAACTGTGCCTGCACAGGTAGATTATAAGTGTGAAAACCCCTCCTTGGCAATGGGGCCAACAGGGGTCACTGGGTCTGAACTCCACCCCTCTCAGGGTAGCTGTGGGTTCTCTCTGACATACTGGTTTTTAGGTAATGTCTAAGACAAAAAGAAAGAGGTAACTTTAGCTGGATCAGGCCACTGTAAATGGTCAGGGACAGCTCTAACAGCTTGGCTGACTGGACTTGTATTTGAGTGAGCTGTCCTTGGCACTGATGTATAGATTTGGTCACATAATTTCAGGAACAGACTCTGGAGTCCTCATGCACTTTGTCGACATAGTTCTGGTAGTTCCTAATCCTGCATAGGTGTGTAATTTGGGGTAAGCAAATTCAATGTAAATGAACCTGACTTGCTTTTGCCTCTCCCTTGCAGCAGAAGCAGTGCCTGTTATTACATTATGCTATTCTGTTCTGGAGTTACAGATACTGTCCTTGGCAAGGCCACTGAGATTCAAGGGACCGAGATAGAGCAAACTTCTGCAGGTAGCTACCTGCTTGTGGCATGCTAATATGAAATGCTACAGCTGACTGATATTCTGAACTTGTGCATTGGCTTATTACACCATTTGTGAGAGGTGAGAGTAATGAACCTGTGCTTTAAATCCATCTGGAGTTTATATCGAAATTCCTCCTTACTCTGATAACTCAGTATTTATTACAGTCCTAATAGACCTGTTCTGTGACTTCCTCTTGAAATATCATGAGGCTACGTAACAGTGCTGGAAGGGGGATGTTCTCCTCTACCTCCATTACTTTTAGCCCTTTCCAGCTACCTCTTTGAGACCGCACTTACCATTTTCCCACAGGACAGCATTTAATTGCTCCTTGACTGACCTTCTGCCTTGTCCCAACAACTTTGCCCCTGAGGTCATTTCACCAATTCATTATTCTTGGTGGAGGAGAAAAAAGTCCTTCTTAATGTCCAAGCTTCTCTCCCTGTTATTGCAGAGCTGATTAAGGGAGAATGATTTAGAGTTACTTACCACCACCTTTTAAATATCAGGTAGCAAAGTATTCCCTGAAAAGAATGGTTTGAAAACCCTTCCATGACTCTGTGATCAGAAACTCTTTCATACCCAGAAATAGGTTAAATGCAGTTTTTTTGACAGAGACCTACATAACAATGCTGAATAATCCAGCATGATATATTCCTCATGGCAACATTTGCATTAGAAGCAAAAGTGCAGTAAAGCCCATTCAAATACATGTTCTTTAGAGGAAAAATAGCACTGCTTTGTAAGGCAATGCATTTTTAATGGTTTAGAAAGTGTACTGGTTGATCACACAGGTTATTGATGCATATAGTAGTTTGCTGAAATTGGATGATGCTGGTCCATGCCTTAAGAATGATTATTAAGGAAAAAAATAAGTAGTACTCTGCATATAAATAATCATTACCACATAAGTGCTTCTCTGTGAAGCTTCTTTTTCATACACTCCCATCCTGTTCAGTAGCTTTGGGTTCATAAGATACTTTTAAAATAAGCATGGAATATGACCAGAGCAAACCACCTGTAATGTCAGTGTATTTTATGTGCAGTCTGTTTTGTCCAGTGATGGTGTTTATTTGCCTGGTGGGATGGCATTAGCTTTTTTCTTTGAGGGAATTTTCTTTCTAACTTTGCCCATTTGGGTGGCTTTCCTTTTATAAATACATCACTCATCGGAAGTTTCAAGGCAGTATTTATAAAAGGTCTTCCCAATAATGATGAATGACTAAAATGAGCATTAAAAATATATAAATTTGATAACTATTCATCATGATTATAAACTAGAAGTGTATTTCCTCCAGCTAATACGTGGAACACTTTACCCTGGCATAGATAAATCATGAATCAGGCAAAGGGTTACTTAGGGCTTCCAGTTTCTATTAGGTCAGCTTAATAAAAGCTGGCTTTCTGAAGAAGTACTGGTGTAGGGGCAATTTATTTTTTAAATGATAATAATTAACTCTTTGGATGAACAAAGTAGCAAGAAAAAAAACCTATTTTAAATCATCTCCCAGTGAAACAAGGTCTGATTCTGTTCCTACAGTGGTCTCTCTCATTGTGAGGAAAACAAGAAGACCCAGCAAAAGAAAATAAGGAAGATTTCTCTCAAGTGCAGGGCTGAGATCTGTAAGAAAAAACCCTTCCTGTGAGCAAGTGAAGGGGTTGGAGATTTACGCTAAAATAAACAACTGTGTAAGATCTAGTGTTGGATGTACTGACAAGGCTGTGGGCACTGGCTTAAAAATGTTTCATCCTGAGTATCTAGTGTCTCCCAGAAGGACATGCAGTAGGAGGAAGTGTGAGGTTAAGAATTCAGGGAGATTGGACAGATAGCCAAAAGGCTTGGGTAGACGGTCTGAAATTCATTATTAGAGTGTATCCCAGGGGTCACCAGAAACATCCTATAAACACCAGTGAACTTTTCTACAGTCCAGGGCTGCAAGAGTGAATGTGGTGTGTCATGAGATGTCTCCTCCTCTGTGCACACGTACCAAGGGGAAAAAAGGGAGGTAATGATGGGTACTCTCTGAAGTGGTTAGAACACAGCTTCCTAATCTACTTTTAAATGTCTCCAAAATGATTAGCAAAAATCATCTGACTTCCCAAATGTCACTAACGTTCTTTAAATCATGCTTCCATTTAAGTCAGGGTCGTGAATACCTCTCGAGTTAAATAATCATAACTCCTCAAATTTCTGTCCATCTCTCGGTAATCTAGCAAGAACACACATTTATACCTATGTACACTGATACCGTTTCAATGATTAGGAGCGAAAGAAAGCACACACACACAAAAAAAAAGGAAATTGGGGTGAAAGAAAGGTCTTAGGTGGATGATACAAAATTCAAAGCAAGATTATTTTATGTTTTAGTAAATTCTTTGATTACCATGACCTGTCCACTTCAGAAGGGTTTGCAAAGTGACTCTGTGAAAAAGAAATTGGGTACCTTAAGGTCTCACAGTGAAGTAACCCAGGAGCATAAGTAGATCATCCCAATAAAGTTTACGTGCAAATCTTGGCTTAAGCATGTGCGATGTCTTTGTTTCTGAACACCTGCCTCAGTTTCCTTTTAAAGAGTTTTGGGTGTTTCAACTTCCTCTTACCCTTGTTTGTAATGTTTTTAATTTGAATAAGTGTGTTATAAGTTAAAAAAGCAATTACGCCTCAATGCTGAAGGGGCATGGAAAATATCAATGGAAGAAACGTATTCTAAAAAATGAAATGACTGTTCTGTAGTCCATGTTGCATATAAGCTTCAAATCACCTGAGCTTTAATCTTGAGGGCACTTGGCACAAAAATAATGCTGCTGAGTGCAATGGGACTTCTTTATCTCTGAATATAGTGTAAAATATGCATACTCAATTTTAGGACTTGGGTATAATACTTGAAAGCTCTTTTGCAGCCACAAACCTGAAAAAGTGTAATGGAAAATAAGTTCATATCGCATTTGATTAGGTCTGAGTTGCATGTCACTAAGATTGGTCCTCTTGCGACAGTCTGCCAATTAGTTATCTTGTACAGGCTTTTCATCTGAAAGTTCAGTTTTGCAAGTACAAGATGTGGGAGCTAAGATGATATATTGAGACATATAAGTAATCAGGAAAAAATGCAGTTCAGCCCATGTAATCCTTGGAAATATGTATAAATATTTACAAATTATAGAGTTAAATCCAAATCATTTTGTAAATGAAGGGATATTCTGCCTTTTTTTTATGGGAAACATCAAAATCCCGGAAGGATGGGAGAAGAAGATGTGAAATCTTTTCCAAGGGACATTCATAAACTCTCATAAAATCAAGCATCATGCAGACTTCAACCTTTCTCCTATTTTCATTGTGTACACGCCTACGCATCCACGCATTTGTGGAAGCAACTTTCATACAGGAATGGGGTTATTTTTTTGCCTTTTTTGCATTTACCAATTACTTTGTAAACAACTTGAAGAGATTGGTGAGGGACCGCTCTGTAGAAATGATAGCACATCTGCAGCACAGGCAGTTAATGTCAACAATTAATTAATTGTTAAGGACTCTGTTCATCCAAACGTTTGGCTCTGTATTTACTGCATGATTCATGGCTTGTGATCCCTGGTTTCCAGAGAGCTCAATGTCTGGTCCTCCATTTCAGCCCTTTCCCTACTGCCCATTTTACCCTTCACTGCCTGCACCCCTCTGTAGAGAGGTGAAACCATATTCCTCATAGGGTAACAGTGCTCCATGGCCAACAGCCCATCCATATGTTGTGCAGACCCACTGAGCATGTTCAGTAAACACGCAGTATACTGCTGAATCCTTGCCTAGTGTCAGCAATTCACTGGTAGACTAATATTTACAAAACAAACAAGACACAGGGAAGCACATGCTATCATCTTTTGTGTGGCTGGATTTCAGTAGATTAGACCTTAAGCCTTTGGTGTAAAACAGTGGCTGTCAGTTGTAAAAAACAGATTATATCAACCTGTATGAAGTTATGCAGTGTTGTGGTCAAGGGAGGCTGTAGTAGTCTGAGAGGCATTTCATGTCCCAGTTTGATTCTTAGCCTTCAGATAAGAAATGTCATAGTGATTTGCTCCAGTTGCCTCCCAGGGAAAGATCTACTGTCTTCCAGAGTATATAGGTTAAAGAGAGATCATCACGTTTACAATGAACCAAAATCATTAGGTCCTAAGTAAATTCTTAAGGGAAGCTCACTTTTAAATAAGGAGTGCCAAAAAAAAAATAACTGCAACAGTAGCTAGAGTTAAAACATTATTAACTCATTAATATTTTTATTATTACTGGCTTGCAAAGTTCCCTTGGAGTATAGCAGTATAATATTAAAAGTGTTTAGCAAAATAAGAAGTGCCTATCACTGAATAATTAAAGTTGTCACTGAAGAAACAAAATGTAAAACCATAAACAAGTCTTGAACAAACAAGAAATAATGAATCTGTGATGATAAAGAACCAAAACATCTGGTATCTCTGCCAGAAAGCTTCTACAGATGTGTTCTGATCTATGATAAGAAGAAATAACATTTTGGAGTCACAGGCCCTCAGTGAGGTTCCTGCCTTCCACTGCGGTTAAGTCACAGGGAGGTGCAGCCAGCTTTGCTCCTGTTGTTGGTTTTAACAGCCCTCCTGGTGAATTGCACAGATTTTTGAGGGCTATTTCTGGTGTGTGTGTCAGAATCTGATTCAGCTTCACAAATGAAGTGACAGAGAGAAAGCTGTACTATTTGTTGTTTCCTTGAGGCACTCCATTTCCAGATCCAGGCTGCTTCTAAAAGCAACTGTAAAACAGAGCCCAAACTTTGCCTGAGTAATCTAGTTCAGATGTCACTGATGGGGAGAGACTAATTGGCTTGGTATACCTTTTTGGCCTTAAATTTTTGTGTCTGGAGGGGACAAAGATTCTAGCGAAAAGATTGATTGATAACATAGCTCATAGAAAAGTTCTTCTCACCCTTTCTTTAAATACATTCTTTCAAGCTCAGCTTCTAATTTATAGCTAGTTTCCAGATGTCAAATATCAGTAAGGTGCATATCTACAGGTAATGGCCAGCTGTCACTAATCCAGACATCCTATTGGAGGTTTCTATGAGTTAATAACAGTAACTTCATAAGGCATTTCCTAAATGCAGAATCTAATAGCTTCAGAATCAGGTGGCAGGTTGGTATATGAAGGTTCATTGCAATGATATTAAAAGAAAAAGAAAAACAAAAACAAAGAAGTCATCTTGTTTGATTCATAAGGCATTAATAGGGCTGATTGTGGATGCTCTACCTTTTCCCCTGTATCTGCACAGTTTTTCTTATGGCAGGACACACAAGAAGTCACTTTAAAATAAAAAAATACCTGTCTGGCTGCTGCAAAGATCATTTATCAAGAGAAGAATGCTGTGGAGGGAAACTCTGACCTCTAAACCTGCAACAACAACAAAAGCCAGTGTTTTAAAGTTATTTTGAAGCCTAAATAAACCTTGACAGGCTCCCCTTAAACTTCTTTTACTGTAATTAATTTCCAACTAGGGGAATATTGATTCTGAGAGAAACTGAAAATATTTCCATCTTCTTTCTCTCTAGCACTGCATTACAAGATTGTTTGACCTACTAGATAGAGTGGAAAATCACTATCAGTCTAAATGTTATTAGGTGGATCAGGTTTCACATCTCTCCCTCTGTTTTCTTTTGCTTCCCCTGCTTCAGCATGTCATCTTCCTGGCTCTCTCCACTTCAGTCTGGCTGGAGGAGGCAGAGCCCTTGGTGCTTGGGTTGCCTGGCAGGGTAGAGTGTTTGTCCTTTTCATGGGATGGTTGTGAGGACACGGGGCAGTCTCGTGGAACGCTATGAGACAAAAATCTGCCTTGCCCAAGATATTAAATAGACATGATTATGATTGCTCAACTTCACACTGGCTATATTCCCTCTCTGTGTGGTAAAGAGTCATCTATTTCAAGAATCACAAAATGTTAAGTCCCACTGAGTCTTTCACATGAGGGAACCCACACTGTATTTCCTAGAGAGGTTACAGCTCTTGCTCCAAAATCATTTGCAGCCTGTGTGTGTATCCTATTTGTTTGACTTCATACACAGGGGGGGACAGAGCATCTTCTGAAGCAAATACATATTTCACCCTTCCAGTTTCCAGCAGAATTAGCCAATTCAAACAAGATGAAGAGTAATTAAGAAAAAAATAAAATCTAACTCAGATCTCTGTATCAAGATAGACCTAGAGAAAACATCACTCAACCCCACAAAATATCCTCCAAGCTTTCCTTGGAAAGATATGAAATTTGTCTATAGTTCATTGCTTTAGTAAAAGTGGTTGTAAACCCACTTTTTGTTTGTCGCTGCCCCGAGGACTTGCCTCGCTGTGCTTCCTTCCTGCAGAAAATCTCTGAAGGAAAGAATTATGTAGTTTTGAATGAATCAGGAGAAAAATAGAAGTTAAGGATTCATGTACAAGCAGAAGGTACTAGCTGTCAATAGTCCTAACTGCATAATATATTTAACCCTCCACAGCACATGTAATTACTATCCAACTGAATTCATTTGTAGATAAGTACATAGAAAAATAAATATTCTTCTCTTACAGAATCCTTCCAGAAGGTGAAGTGTTGAGTTCCTTTCGTGGCTAGCATACAAAACAAGGTTTCCTGATGCTCATTTCTTCACGGACTCAGGTCATTATGGCAGGACACGATTTATGAAATCTTTCCCTTGGAGCATTTTATTATTAGGCTTCAATGGTATAGTCTGTTCCTAGGCACTCTTATCCAATGTAAATGTGTTAAAATTGCATGTTTCTGATTCTCTTAAAAGATTTCCTATAATTTCCTATAGATTATAATGGCATATTTATTGTATTTCTTTGTCATGACTTGTGACAGTTGAAGTGACATTCTTAGCAATTTGAAGAATAAAAGAAAGTTTGATGGGTTTTACTGTGCAGTTGCCACAGTAGGCAGCAGGAGTCTAAAATGGTAACTACACGCTGAAAGGTGAATAGCCAAAGTGTTCATTACTGAGAACTTTTCAGCTTAGGTCCATTCATTGCAGTGCTGGTGTGCCAACTTATAGATCAAAGTCCAAAGATGCCAAATCTGTTAAAGAAAAGCTGGGTGAAATGAAAGTTTACACTTTCCTGACATATTGAAATATACATTTAAAATGAACTTTGATATTTGACTGTACACTGTGTGAGGATACATATATGAAGAGTTAATGAACTTGACAAGACTGAGTAAATATTCATTTAGAATTGCCAATAGGCCCCAAGCCAAGTTCTTTTAGGCTGGTTAGCCAGACTAAGCCACTGTACTCACTCCTCTCACTTTGTTTTTCCCAAAGTTGTTTCAGAAGAAGATTCTCTTCTCTTGACTTCCTGTAGGTTGCAGATAGGAACTTCCATCATTTCCCTTTGAAGGCAGAGGTAGCCAGCCCTCAAAGAAAGCCATGCTGGGGCTAGGATCTGACCTAACCTTCACAACCTTCAGAAGGGATTGTAGGCACCATCCCTTCTGCTGCCAGCTGTCCCTCCACTGCATTTTAGTGTTTGATACCTTCAGTGAATATGACCTTTTAATACCTTTCATGACCAGATGCTTCAAGATTCTTTCAGCTCTCATCTTGATTTACTTTAAAGCCTTCCTATTCACACTTACAAGACCAAATAGTTGGGTTTTTTCCTAGTGAGTTTTCCCTTTTTTCCTAGAAGGAACCAGAGCCTTCTACCGGAGAATAGGCTAGCGGCCACTGCTCTGTAATGGACTCCCTCAGTATATCTCAGTTTTGCCTTGACATGGATTACCCAGGGGGAGAAATGTTTTATCCAAAACCAATTACAATTGAGTCTCATATTTTCTTGGATAAGGTTTCCCCACAATACATGCAACTGCCTGGCAATACTGCGCCTTAGTGGGAGTTTCAAGGTGAGACAGAGATGAATGAGGGTGGTCCTGCCAGATTGTACAGGGAATCTGAAAGGAAAAGGAGTTTCCTTTGAGATAAGAAAATCAGGGCATGCCCATTACAACTTTTCACTCTGCCTAGTTAGAGAAGGGAGCAAGGACTGGTGAAACCAGAAGAAACAATGAGAAAATACTCAGAGGCAGATACTGAGCTGGCAGAAACCAGCATAGGTCCACTGGAGGAAACTAGATTTATATCAGGCTTGGATGTAGAATTAGGATAGAAGTGAGATTTACTATTGAAAATTGACAGTTTTGTGGGTGCAGAAGTCCTGCCAAATAATTCACAGAAAAAGATCGGGATAACTTGTGCTGTGAGCAGAGCCAAGCTGCACACATGTTCTGCAGTTTCAGATGTGCCAAATTCTGGAGCTCTACATCTCCCATTTGCAAATGTCAAAATGCAGCAATGATGTTCTTTCCTAATTAGCTACTTACATGCTGAAAGCATTTGACAACTGATTTATCCTCACAATGGCTCATGGATTCATTAACTTTCTACCTCAAAACCTGATGTTTTGGTGAAAGAGTGTATTACCTGGCAGGACCACACAACAAGAGAGATATTCTTGTTTGGCAACAGGATGCTGCTGCTTCTGGGCTGAATATACCAGGCCATTTTCTTAGTGAAGATGTCACATTCATGCAGAAGCCCAGTTATATTAATGAATTATTAATACAGCCGTAGCAGCTGCTGTAAACATCTGATGAGAAAAAGTATAGTGATCTCTCATGCATGTGTGTTGTCCTTGTATGTTTATTGAAATAATCTTTGTTGCTCCTTTTAAAAAATTAAGCAGCTTTTATTGGGATAAGTAATAAGTATTTTTTTCATATTGTTAGAAAAGGAGCTCCTATAGCAGGAGAAAACAGAAAAGCTTTCAAACACAGAAGCAGTGCTGAAGATGTATATCTGAGACAGACACAGCAGTCTCCAGTTTATATATGGGAAGTTAATGCCTTGTCATCTGAAAGTTAAAACTTGCTGCCCACTTCCCCTCTTTACACCACATCTCTCTTCCAGTCTGTTCTGCTTCTGTCTTTGCTTCGTCTCCAGTACCTATACTTCACAGCCAGCTGGCCTTTCTTATCCACCTTTGTTTCATATATGTGGAACACTCATAATAAGAAAAAGTTCTACTTCCCCTCAAGGTACCTAAAAGCCATACTCAATATTTACAGTCTACAGAATGATTGTTATCCAAGAGTGGAGCATAATTTCTGTTCCTGCCTCTTTCATAAGCAGCTTGGCTTTTAGACAGGTGTCTTGTTGCATTTCCAGATCTGCATCTGTAGAAGCAGTTGAAACTCAAAGGATGCTGTTCCTTTTGCCAGCCAGTTTGTCACAACTCCCTTGCAAGGACTCATGCAATCTCTGTGCTGCATTTTTTGGAAAACTGCTCTATGACTTACAGCATTATTACTGCTATTGGCACTATTACAGGGATTATGCAGTGCATCCAAGGGCTCCAAACAGAAATAAGGGTGTTTTGTCTTTTTTTTTTCAGTAGATGTTACATAGATAAAAACGGAGATGCAAAACACTGTAATTCCTTCATCTACTGAATAACAAGGAATTGCGTGAAGCAGTAAGAAAACAAATGACTTTTTCATAAGTTATAATATTTGTCCTTCTTTTCTGAAGGGATATGTAAGCATTCAGGAATGAATGAGAGAGAGTGAAGAAGAATTTAATGAAGAAAACCTCAAGCTGTTAAAAGAGGTACGGGATATGTAGCAAGGAAGATGAGAAACAGTGCAGTCCACTTTATCTGTCTATGGTATTATGAAAGTTGCTTAGCAAGACTATGTTGTCAAAAATAAATTGGGGGGAAAAAAGGGTAAAAAAATTTTTATTTTATCCTATTTTCTTGTAATTTAAAATGAAACCTAATAGTGATGGAAGGGTTGAGGCGCAACCAAACTGTGACAACATGTCTTGTGCTTTCAAGGGGACATCTCCAATCTCAAGGTGAGGATGTTCAGTGTCGCAGCAACAGGTCCTTCAAGGCAAGGCAACAAAAGGCTTGAATAGTAAGACAAAATGAGAGAAGATTGTGCAGCATTGAGATGTCTACTGACCACCCCTTCTGACAGGAAGATGCATGAGAAGGGGAAAGACAAGGGAAGGTGAAGGAGAGAACAGAATAATTGGTTTCTTCTCCTACTAGTAGGGGTAGTGAGGGGGAAAACAGAATAAGCATGCATAGAAAAGGAAGAATAAAAAGCCAGGCGATGTCACACAGGAGGAATAAATTTAAACATGGACAGTTGTAAAACTGAAAAAAGAAAAAAAGAAAACCAAGGCCCTTGAAGTCAACAAGGCTGCAAGGTCCTACACCTGTGTCAGAGCAATCCCAGGCATAGCTACAGGTTGAGCAGAGAAGAGACTCAGAGGAGCCCAGAGGAGAAGGACTTGAGGGTGTTCGTCAATGAAAGAATGAACATGAGCCTGCAGTGTGCTCTTGCAGCCCAGAAAGCCAAAAGTATCCTGGGCTGCATCAAAAGGAGTGTGACCAGCAGATCGAGGGAGGTGATCCTGCCCCTCTACTCTGCTCTTGTG